>ULGQ01000004.1:469331-717933 GCA_900519045.1 Yarrowia divulgata
TTTTTTTTTTTTTTTTTTCTTGTCTTTTTCTTGTCTCATCGTCTTTGTATCGTCATCAGTAATAGGAAATCCAAAATGAAAGTGCGAGCCTAGCTCACGGGCACCGTGGGGGCGCCAAAGAAAAACCACCGTGAATCCTCCTCTTACTCCCCAGCCAGACGTTGACGATCTGACTGGTAGGCAAAGACAACACGCTGGAAAAGATACCTGTGATCGTGTTGGACTTCTGGGTCAGTACCCACTAAGCCCTTGGCCCGCATCGTGCGCTCGAAGCGCCAGATAGCATGAGCCAAATCTCTGATGCTGTGCATGAAACCATACTGGGCCTCTGTCAAGACCCAGTCCTCCATCTTACCAGGGCGCGGGACATCTACCAAACGACACATGCTGTCAACCGCGGGGCAGTCGACAAAAATGTGACGATGGAGGAAGTCCTTGTGGGGGTAGTCACGGCATAAACCGCAACCGGGCCCCTGGTACTTGAAAACCGTAGCCTGGGCAGGATGTCTGACAACCGGCAGACGACAGAGTCGAAGCATGTGGAGCGTTTCGGCACTCCTAGCATCAATCCTGTAGTGCTTGCTCAACAGCTTGTTGGCTTTGAGCCATTGAGCGTGCCCAGGGTCCTTCTCCAAAGGAAGGAGGGCCAACCAGTGCTTGTTCTTCATGATAGTGAAGTGGTTGCGCCAGTCAGCCATCGCCTCTGCAGGCTTGAGACGAATCAGATCTAGTAGGTACTTAATCTGGGGCCCCGTCATTGAGGCCGTGGGGCACTCCCATCTTTGACGCGCAAACGACGAGCAGATTGCAAGACGTTTCTTCTCGACCGGGGTCGCGAAGTCAGGGCGCGGTTCAGCCCTGCGTGTCACACCATCCTTGTGGACGAGGCTTCGCAGGCCGATGTTCAAAGTGTGGGAGCAGAAGCGGTGCCAATTCCAGTTATCAAAAGCGAACCAGTTAGTTCTCAACATGCGGAGGGCGGGATGGGTGTCTTCGCCGTGCTCCTGGGGGAGCGACTCCGATGCAAAGTGGTAGAGAACATTCTGTCTCGCGGGCGTGTCCTCACGGATGAACCGAGCGGACCGGGCGGCCCTAAGGCTCGTGGCCTGGTAGTTCAGGTTTCTTAGGCCTAAGCCACCGGCTTGAAGAGGCTGGAAGTATTTTTTTTTTTTATTCTAAAGATGCATTATAGCTATATACCTAGTAAGCCGGGTTATTGGCGTTCAATGAATCTTACTCTGGGTAATCGGTCTCGGTGCGCGTTTCTGTGAATTCGAGGTCCTCTAAGTCTCGTTTCCGCTTCATCTTGCTCCTGTCACGGTCACTTGGTAGTGAATCAAGACTAGTAAATCAATCATATATTTTATTTTTTTTTGATTCTAGGGAAATACATTTCAGCTACTTGAGGCCTATAATAATGCTAAACCCGCACATCATTTTTTTTTTTTTTTTTATTCTAGGGAAATACATTTCAGCTACTTGAGGCCTATAAATATTTTTTTTTTTTTTGATTCAAGGGAAATGCATTTTTTTTTTAGTCAGCGCTTCCCAGATTTGGGCGCGAACTTTTTAGCACCAGGAAATCTCCGGACTTCGTGGCCAAGTTGGTTAAGGCGTACGACTGTTAGTCACCTGAATGGCCGCCATCGTAAGATCGAGAGTTCGACCCTCTCCGAGGTCGTCCGATTTTTTTTTAGCCTGGCAGAACTTAATATATGCGGTATTCTTCGTTTTTTTGGACTCCGTACACTTGTAGGTCATTTGGTTTAGAGGCAATTGTTTTTGACTCACCTCGATATCTTCAGTGAACCTCTTGAGATCGGTTGGTATGAAGCAATCACAAGCACATCAAACTGTGTATGTGCGTACTGCACTGACATAGCGACTCGAAAGCTTTCAGTGTCAATTGCGATCAACTCCCAATTGTCTCCTCTGAATCGACATCGGCTGCAAAACTGAGCTGCAAAGGCGTCAATCGTTACCTTGCTTATCTCCACGGGATTCAATTGCAAAGCAACATGGGCCCATGGCAAGCTCGTAACTACAGTATCACAACTTGATGATAAAAGCTACAAGCTAGAATACGGATAAATGAGACAGCAACAAAAGCCAAGATTGAATAGCATGGGTTATGGAGAAACCCCAGAGGTCCCCGATAGCCGTATCGTATACACGAGTACGTGCAAGAATCAATGTTAAAGGTGCTCTTTTGCAACCTTGAGGTTACCCGTTTATCTCTTCAGGTGTGAACCAATGTCTCAACATTAGCTCACTGATGACAATCACGGATCCGTCCTCAATTGGACACCCACGTTTCAGCCTTGGCGACGATCCCTTGGGAGTGGGGGGCTGACGAACGAGTGATGAAACGGAAGTTGATAGTCATTGACATCCGAATGAGGATCCGGACCCACCGTTCATCCGACATGGATTCAGTCAACTCTATCCTCATGAGCAGCAACGGATGTAAAACCGAAACTGTTGTTGCTCAACTATCTCTCTTCTTTGTTATAGACCAGGGTGTTCCTGTTAGCTGTAGCTATTCATAGTCTTCTCTGGGGCATCCAGAGCTAGTCGTGACCCCCAGTACAACAGCCGCCTTTACAACCGTCTTCCAACGGGTATGACATCGTAAAATATACATTCATCATCACCTTCACCCTTCTCCGTACCCCCATGCCCCCATCCACTCAAACGGCTCTCAATGATGCAAAGGTGCAGACATGACATGAGGGAGATACAGGACCGACCTGGAAGAGTTGCCCCGTTACGAAAGTAAACAAGGGCCCGAAAAGTTGCTTCGTTTCCTTTTGGGGAGATCAACATTGAAAGCTTTTTTCATGTCATGCCGATCCCTGTACAAAAAGAGGATGAGATAAATTGAACAGTGTTCTGAGGTTATGGGCTTCAGCGTTCCGACATTTGGCGTTGTAAAGACTTGCTGATTACGGGGGATGTACTGGTACATACTGTACTACTTGTAGTTGCTGGTAATGTGTCAAGAAATGTTTTTGTTTAAATATCTAAGTAAATTTATTCACTATGAAAACCCAGGTTAATAAAGGGGTATTGAATAATATTAAGTGTATACTGCTTTCTACTTCATAATTTAGAAAAGAGCAAGGATACCAGCGGCGGCAAGGATAGCAGCGGAGACACCGTTGGTGGCAGCGCCGTTAGCCTGGGCAGGGCCGGAAGAGGGGGCCTGGGGGGCCTGCTCGGGGGTGGAGGGAGCAGCCTGAGGAGCCTCAGGAGCAGGAGCAGGGGCGGGAGTCTCGGGCTTGGGGGCAGGAGCGGGAGGAGCAGAAGCCTCAGGCTTGGGAGCAGGGGCGGGGGTGCTGGCCTCGGGCTTGACAGCGGGGGACTCGGGGGCAGGAGCAGGAGCAGGGGGAGCAGAAGACTCGGGCTTGGCAGCAGGGGCCTCAGGCTTGGGAGCAGGGACCACAGGAGCGGGAGCGGGAGCGGGAGCAGAAGAGGGAGCGGGAGCAGGAGCAGAAGACTCGGGCTTAGGAGCGGGAGCAGGAGCAGAAGTCTCGGGCTTGGGGGCGGGAGCAGGAGCAGAAGACTCGGGCTTGGGAGCGGGAGCAGGAGCAGAAGACTCGGGCTTGGGAGCGGGAGCAGGGGCGGAAGTCTGGGGGACAACAACGGCCTCAGTGGTGGTGTCGCAAGGGACAACAACGGTCTTGGTGACACCCTCAACAACGGTGACCTTGGTGGTGAGAGAAACACCAGCGGGGTACTCGGTGGTGGGCTCGGGCTTGGCGGCCTCGGTGGTCTGGTGCTTGCACTCCTCGCACTCCTCAGTAAGAGTGACGGTCTTGCCCTCAACAACGGTGACCTTGGTGGTCACGGGAGCAGAGGTAGCCTCGGGGGCCTCGGTGGGGGCCTCGGTGGTAGAGCAGGGCTCGGTGATGGTGACAGTCTTACCCTCAATGACGGTGGTCTTGGTGGTGAGAGAAGGAGCAGCAGTAGAGTGCTTGCAAGTCTCGCACTCCTCAGTGACAGTCTGGGTGGTGTTCTGGACGGGAGCCTCAGTGGTGGGGACGGCCTCAACGGTGGTGGAGGGAACGTCAGTGGTGCAGGGCTCGGTGACAGTAACGATGACAGTCTTGTTGCCTCCGTGCTCGCACTCGTGGCAAGGGACGGTGGAGGTCAGAGTCTTGGTGGTCCAAGAAGCAACGGAAGAGGAAGAAACGGTTCCGTTGGTAGGGACGGGAGAAGAAGTAGCCTCGGTAGAAGAGGGAACAGCGGAAGACTCAGTAGCGTTGGTAGGGGCAACGGGGGGAGTGGCCACGGCAGAAGACTCCTCAGGCTTGGAAGAAGAAGCAGGGGCAGTAGAGGAGGGAGCAGTCTCGGAGGAGACAGACTCGGTGGGGCAGACGGGGATGATAGGAGTGGGGGTGGCAGTGGGGGTGGCAACAGCCTTGCAAGCCTCAACGTACTGGAGGAGCTGCTTGTCAACGTTGAAGTAAGGCCACATGTTGTACTGCTGGACACAAGAAGTGCACTGGTCAACAGCGGACTGGGTGCCCTTGATCTTATCACAGATGCACTTGGCATCCTCACCACAAGAGTTGATGTCAGCAACAACGGTGTTACAGGTCTTCTTGCAGGTAAGCTTGCCGATCAGGTCGAATCGCTTGTTAAGCATGTTATCAAGAGAAGCGGCGTGAGCAGGCTCGGGGGTACAAGTGGGAGGAGGAACCTCACACTCGGGCAGAGAGCTGGTAACATCGGGGGGAGAGGTGGTGACAACAACGGGAGGAGGAGCAACGGTAGAAGAGGCAGCCTGGGGGTGGCACTTCTTGATGACGTCCTCAATCTCCTGCATACCGTACTGGGGGTAAGCCTGAGAGCAAGACAGACACTTCTGGGTCCAGGCGAAACCGTCAAGGAACTGACACTCGCAGGACTGGAGTCCCTGACAGGTCTTAAGACCGAAGGAGAGCTTGAAGCACTTCTTGGCGCAGAAAACCTGAGAGATCAGGGCCAGAGATCGCTTCTGAGAGCCGGCGGGGGCAATACAGGTCTCCTCGGGCTTGGGGGCAGGGGCAGCAGAGGAAGAAGCGGGGGGAGCGGGAGCCTGGGTGGTGGGGGCAGGAGCAGGGGTAGGGGTGCTGGACTGCGAGAACCAGAAGGTGTTGGGGTCAACACCGCCGGGGTTAGGCTTGGGGGCGGCGGAAGAAGCGGGGGCAGCGCCGGGGGTAGAGGACTGGGAGAACCAGAAGGTGTTGGGGTCGGGGCCCTTTCCGAGGATAGGGTCGGCAACAGCAACGCTGACTGCAGCAGCGAGAAGAGTGGCAGAGAACTTCATTGTGTCTTAATAGGGTCTTTCGACTTTGAAAGGGTATTAAGCGAGTGTGATAGTCGAAGTGAACACAAGTGAATCTGTTGGAGTCCAGAGAAGGAGGATGGGTAGGGTATTTATGGACTGCCAAGGTTTGTACTGAGTGGATTTTGGGTCTCAGACGCGAGCACTGTTTTTCCCTGTGCCGGTCGTCATCTTTTAGGCGCAATGGCGATCACAGTGTAGATCCCTGGCATGATTTGCATTCCGGCTTGATGATCGGCATAGGATTTGGAGCAGGGAGGCGGAGAGAGCTTATAGTCTGGTGGGGGGAGAAGAGGTAACGGAAATCATGTCATTGTAGCAATTGGTATCATTGTTGTTTCAACAACAGGATTGTGCTGCTCAGTTGCGGTTTTGCTTGGCGCCGTTGTATGTACCTGGCATGGTGGCAGTTTGCTCATGGTGCTAAAAGTAGGGGCCATTAACTTTATGCAGGGCAGAATATTACTGTAGGGGTCGGTTCTTTTTCACACACTCCACGCACAGACACTCATGGGCTCACACCTAACACGAGTTTTACCACAGCCATTGGGACCAACGTGATAACATTGGAGTTAGGGGGGAATGCTGCGTACACATTGAGTCGCGTCTACGTGTGCCACCTATGGTATGCTGTTTTGATTGTATCTTCTTTTGAGACTGTTTGGACGAGCAAAGCATATGACAAGAGCCATTCGTCAAATCTGCTCGAGTAATACAGTGGGCCGCTCTTTTTTGTCTATTTATTTGTGTCCATCCTCTTTTGCACTTGCCCTCGCTCACCTGTCTCTGTTTTGTCTCTGTTTTGTCTTGTCTTGTCTTCACCCTCCGCACAAGCATGGTGATGATCTGTAGATCTTTCTATTTTAACCAGGACGGAGGCGAGGTGAGACCAACCTTGATGTTTACACGACCACGCGTTTCCCCCGGCTGCTCAAAGTTAGAGCAGGGGGGTGACCCCAGCAGGGAGTGAAAAACAAAAATAGCCGTTAGACCTTGCTGGCCAACCAACCAACAGCCGTTTTATCAATTGCTACTATCAGACGGCCTCATCATCGCCGTTCGGTAAGATGAGCGCCAAGAGCCAGCCCTTCTGAAAACTCCGCTGATCGAGCTTCTGCACTAAAGAGTTCCATGTCGCTCAGTGAGAGCCCATCCATCCGCTTGTCAGCCTTTGACTTGTTGCGACGATCTCCATTTTCGCTGTTGACGGTAGCTTCAGCCGCCTTACACGAACACGTCTTTAGGGATCGGCACTGGTGTTCACAAACTCTCGAGAGCTGTCCGCTTCTGGGGAGCGAGAGGAAAGATAGGGAGGAGAAGGGAGCGCAAAAAAAACACAAGGCCTAAATAACGTCCGCGGTAACACGCTAACGAAATGTAGGGTTCAATGGCTGACAGAATCGTACTAATTAGGCAATTGTGACTGGCAGAGCTCCAGCTTGAAAAACGAGATACCAATTGAGTTGCTATACGACTGAGTATTATCTTTGCTACGCCTTTGGATTCGCAACAACTGATTAATAGATTCATCTTATGGCTCGTCTTACTATCATTACGCACTCTCTACCCCCCCTTGTCTCCGTGGTGGTGATCTTCACAACAATCACGCCAATCAGCAATGTCGATCCCAAGCAGCGTGTTTGGTTGAAAGAGTGAGAGATCAGCAAAGAAAGAAAGACTCAGCACAAAAAGAAACGCTCAACTAGGAACCCAAATGTTGCTCGGCAGTGGGTGTGCGTGGTGGTTAAGGAAGTGTGTGCAAGGCACGGGAAGGAAAAGAGAGAAAGGAACGACAACAGGGGATCTTTCAGGCACAACAGGGGGGCGTTCCTGGAATGACAACGTGTATATGGCACTACCGGTGCACGAGGGCTGTGGATCACCGTCGATATCGGTGTCGATGTATTGATTGATAGCGGTAGTGCAGGGGCCGGCCCCCTGATCAAACCCCACATCTATACTTGGTCAATTCATAACTATTGACATGTGATGATAATAGGGCAAAAAACCATCCCGGCGGCTGGGGGGGGGAGGGCATCTTTGTTGCTCGGTAAGAGGTTCTTTTCGGTTCTTCGCACGTACAAGACCATACATTGTACTCGGCGTAAGATAAGTGCCTCGTCGTCATATCCAGCCCTTGCCCTGGTCCATTTCCGGAACTGTTCATCCGTTATATCCGATTGCATCAAGTACACTTGTAACTCTACTTGTACTTGTGTTTGTTGATTTGGGGGTGTATGGAATATCACCGAGGGCGAGAGTCGTCCCTCGAACTTTGCACCGTCGTCACGATGAGGGATTAGTCGAACCCAAACGCACACCATTGAGCCCTGCAGTTGGTTGTTTGTCCTCGGTGTGGGTTTCTTTTTCCCACATTAGATGGCTCTCCGCGACTGCGAGACAACGAAATCCATAGCAAGTCAACTAATTGCCAACGTGGGTATCCCAAATTTAGAACAATTGGTTCTTCTACCCAGCCTGGCAGGCGGCCCCAATCCTCCGAACGATCAGCGCCAGCCTAGTGATACACATACGATATACCACCACACGGACTATCCCTCATGTTGTGTCGACTCACCTGTACCACAGATTGCACTGTACACTGTCACCAGCACTGGCTACAAACTCGATGATGTTCAACTACACAGAGATGGATCAGCCCCAGCCCTCCTGAAAAACACCTGACGATCACTAACCGGTGCAGAGTGGGACGTCTCTCTTTGCCAATCTCGGAATTGGATGGTGCCCCAAAGAAGGTCAACAACTGTCTGAAACAAGCGAAACGAAAGAGTTACGATGGTCAAAATGTCGCAAACATACGAGGTGTATGTGGCTCATTGCCTCCAATATCGCATCGACCTTACCTTTTTCAGATGCACCGCCTCAACAGCTCACCGCCCTTCTGCATAGTGCGGAGTACAGTGCGGCTGTTGCAGCACACGACGCAGGTGCTCATCTTGTGATACAGGTTACAATGCTGGCTGTTCCTCAAGGCTGGCTGGGTCACTTCTTCTTTCGTCTATCAGACCACAATCAATCGGGCGTAGTAGGTACTACTCCAACCTACACAGATACGTTGTAGGGTGCCTCAGTCTATGGCTAGAAGGCACAATTATACGAGTAGTCGTATGTGACACACGTGCCTACAGATCTCAGCAACCACCTTGAACTTCCACGGACGTTGATGCTGACACTAGGCAGCTGGTGACAGGCTTGTTGATGGCGTCACAATGCTACTTTCAATAAGACACTGGCATCCATACTGTATTACAGACAAGATCAGCCCGTGAGAACAGACCAGCCCACTGCTCTCTCCATTCGGGTATCGAAGCAAACCGATGGATCAAATAGGTACCCACTTGCACATCCCACCCAATTGGTAAAATCTTCAGTCGTGTCTCACCGACGTCAAGCCGAGTCGTTAAAGTAACTGCTCATCAACCGAACCTCATGTTGATATATACGGGAAGTTTGATATCCAATATGATGTCTCACACAGTGACATGACTCTTTTGGATAACTCTTGCTGTTTGTACGCTACTGCCCGAAATAGAACATTCGTTGGGCACACAGCTGCTGACCACGTAGCTACAAGTAGTCAGGAATGGGAAGGATTAGGGGGGCTTCCACTGAGCGAAGCATCCTTGCAGACAGCAGCACTTCATTTACGGGACCCAGCCCAATCTAATGGCGGAGCAACAAACGTATGCAAAGTTTTATCAATCGTAATTATGGTCGCAGAGACCGTCATGGCTATCGGGATCTCCATCACTCGTCCCCACCTGTTCAGCGCAGCTACACAATTGCCAAGCGAGTTACCAAGGTCGTCCGAAAGCTCTTCCCGTTGTGGCAGCCAGTTTGGGGGATCTCCCACGACGCTACCCGAAGATCCCGCCCATCAGTATTATTTTCAGTATAACCTTGAGTTACGTTGCAGATGATTATTCGGCTTCAACTAAATTGATGCAAGTGGTCCTCTTTCACCGCTTTTATCCCACTGTCTCAGTACAACCGATAGCAATGGTATTGCCTCGTAGTATTCCTTCACATTCTTGATTGGGTTATTTTTTTTCTTCGCCAATGAGCTTATGCGACTTCTCTTGCGTTTTGTATGCAGGCTTTTCTTTTGTCTAGTCCCAAGAAGTCCTGGTGCACGGAACCCTAATATTGTTTATTTCAGGGGGAGCACCCAATTGAAAATGAAGTTTGACCGCCGTAAATGAAAAAAGAAAACAACCAGAAAGAGGGTTAGGGGTGCCCACCTGCTGTACCCAAATCATGTGATCACTGTGAACAAAGTGGGTAGAAACTCCCAACTGGGCCTGTTGCCCTAGAGATGACCGCGGTTACCATAGTTACGGCACTCCGTACAGTAGACACTGTAGAGAAACGTTACGTAACGCGACACAGCAGCAAATTCACGTCTAAGCCTCCATTCCACAACAACCATAGCACGGGCGCAGGAAACGAGCGGATGCTCATCGCGGCTGAGTGATGTTGCTTTGAAATGAACGACACTGTGAGAAATGAATGTGTGGGGGTCATCGATCTTGTAGCAATCGTCAGTGAGATGCGGTGGGTACCCTGGTACAGGTAAAAAGTTTTCAGCCAGAGTGATGGTCCATCGTTATCAATTGCCGCAACATGAGATAGCGTGGAGTAGGACTTGAGTATGCGAATTGAAGCCACGGGCTGGTGATAACCACCCTGCCCGATATAATTCGAATTACCACTACTAGGGACTACACTTCGAAGCACTCCTCGTAGAGGCACAATCAACTTGTCCCTCTACCTGGTGCACTCTTCACCTTGGTCGGCGCGAAAGCTCATACCAGTCGAACCAAAAGTGGAGTAAAATTTGACCGAGGCAAAACCAACGTCAAAACCAAGTGTTGCCGACATTGAAGAGAGAGTCTTTTGTTGACGCTGGTCGTGCAGAATGCAGCCACATTACTTTACGGCGGTGGGTCGGAAATAGAATGCTTCTCAAGCGCATTACGTAATGGGTGTGAACAAGCACGGTGTGTGTCCGGGTGCACACTCTTGCAGGGACCTATAGAGATGAGCTATTGCCCAATTAAGAGATTAGGCGGGTGTGCTTTCTTCGTCAGGCGGCTTCTCAGTCCACGTTACAGGTTATGAGCGGTACTCGCATACCGAGAGCTCTGCAGTCCACCTTCACCGTCTTTCACTGACCATTGTGTTACCTCGGCCCAGTGCGATAAAGCCCTCAGCGCATCTTCCCTTACATGGACAAAGCACCGAAACCTACGGAGGTTGTAACCTACGTACGTAACCAACGGTGTCAACCGTAGGCTGAACTAAGGGACGCTAATTTAGACCCTCGTGCCCGTTACAGTGCCCCGTACGAGGCATTAGTCAGTCGCTAATGTAGCACTACGCGGGGCTTAGTCAGCTCCACATAGACCATAACACGTGAGTTATGCCACGACTGTAGCGTTTCTAACAGCCATAATGTCGGCCGCCTTTTTTGCCAGAAACAACAACTCCATCTAACCTCCGGCCACAACACGGGTTTGTCGTGCTCGGGTCGGCAGTTATACTTTGGCTAACATCGCCAAGGAACGGAAAAGCGCACACAGGCAGAAAAAAATTAAATCGAGACTCTACACCCTCCTAAAACCCAGCCAACTACACTAACCGACTCAGGAGTGCCGAAATAACGCCCTTTTTACGCGTCCCGCACCCATCTCTTCCTCCGCAACAACTACATCTTGTGCCATGACTACTGCAGCCACCGGAGCTAGCGCCACCACTAAGAGTGCGCCTATTAGCAGAACCGCTCAGTCCGAGACTCAGTCTACTCCCGCTTCTCTCAAGAAGAACGATACAGCTGGTACAGCCAAGTCCGATGAGACCGACGGCCACGAAGACCTGCTAGCATTCTGGCATAACGGCCGGTTCGGCGCGTTCTTCAAGAAGCACGAAATCCCCAGAAAGTTCCTTCACACCTCCATCGGCTTCATCACCCTATGGCTTTACACCCAAGGCATCAACCTGAAACAGGTCACTCCCGTTCTTGTGGCAATGGCACTGTTCATCGGCACCTTTGACTTCCTGCGGCTGCGAAACAAGGACCTCAACAAGGCCTACTGCAACGTGATGGGCGCGCTCATGCGAGAGTCCGAGATTAATGGCGTCAACGGAACCATCTGGTACCTGCTCGGTCTCATCCTGGTCTTCTCGTTCGCCTCCAAGGACGTGGCTCTCATGGCCGTTCTCCTGCTCTCTTGGGCAGATACTGCCGCCTCCTCTGTTGGACGTGCCTACGGATACCTCACTCCTAAGTACAAGAACAAGTCGCTTGCCGGGTTCATGGGAGCTTTCATCGCCTCCGAGATTGCCTGCATCTTTCTCTACGGCATCATCATCCCCAAGTACGGCCCTGCTGTCGATGCTCCTGGCCAGATCACCTGGTCCAAGGACTCTTCCAGACTCACCCTGGGTGTCCTGACTGCCATGTCTGGTCTTGTTGGAGCTGTTTCCGAGTCCATCGACTTGTTTGGAATCGACGACAACTTCACCATTCCCGTTCTCTCAGCCGTCTTCCTGACTGGACTGCTGGACATCTTCAAGAAGTAACTCCAACTTCAGCTTTGAACACCACCGACACAACACAACTACTACTTTTAATTAAAAGGGCGACAAGAACCTGACAAGAGCTGCACAGGAATAATAATAGTTTTTGCATATAGACAAATAGATAGATAAATTTCTCTTATGACTGTACCATCTGTCAAGCAAGCTTGGCACCTGTCATGGTGCCATCCAAAAAATCTCAGATCATGCATACCAGAAGCCAGAGTTATACATAGATCATGTAAAGGTGGTAGATCCGCCCGATTGATAAAGTTGCGATCACAAAACACTACATCGCCCCAATATAATGCCCAACGGTTCTGATTGTACAAATGATTTTCATTACATTGCTTGTTCTATATATATACACAAGCTCACCTTATGCCATGCTCTTGAGCACCAGCTGCTTCTGGATATCGGCAACCCGATCACCCAGCGACAGAGCCAGACCCTGACCCTTGGACCGAATTCGAACGTGTCCGGAAATCTCCAGGTTGTCGTTGATCTCAATGGAAATGTTGGCAAGAGCCTCCTCACCAAAAGAACTGATGGAGTACAAGTTAGCCGAAAGGAAGCCACAGTCATCCTCAAGATCAGTAGCATCCTCCTTGATGGCACCAGGAGTGAGACACTTCATGTTTGTGTTCTCAACAAAGTACCGAATGTACTTCTGAAGAGTGAGGCCCTTGGCCATAAGGTTGACCTTATTCTCCCATTCAAACTCGCTCCACATGCTTCGGAACTCGGTCTCAGAACAGGTGGAAGGCTTGATGTAGTCCATAATATCAACATGCAGGTCGTTAAGAATAACAACCTTGTTGTCCAGAGAAGACTGGCCGTCGTAGACAATGTTACCGAAAATGACAGAGGCATCAGCAGAAGACACCTTGATGGTGGTCTGGAGAGAAGCAAATCCATGAGGACCCAGGTTGAGGCTCTGAGGCTGATCAACAACCTTGAGGTCACCGAGAACAGAGAACTCCACAGTGAGGTTCCGCAGGGTGTCCTTTGTCTGGTTAACAAGCAGAATATCGAGAATGATGTCAAACTGGTGGACGTTGATGACGGCCTCAGCGTAGATGGGATCCGAGAATCCAGTGAGAGGCTGGACCTTGGCAAGGGAGGAAGTGGGCTTAGAGACAACAGTGGTGTCGATGGTATCAAGAGCCTCAGGCTCCTCATCGTCACCATCAGTCTTGACAAGCTGTCGGAAGGACAGGGAGTCATCGACCTGAACAGCGTTGTTTCGCTTATCGGCGGCCTTCTTGGCAGCTCGCTCCTTATCGAGCTTACCAACAAGGGCTCGGAACGCCTCCTTGGTGTCTTCTCTGTAGGCCTCGACAACGGCAGGCTCTCGGTCGCCCTGAGAGATGGCTCGGATACAAGACAGGATTCGGTCGGTAGAATCCTCGTCAATGGAGACAGCAGAGAATTCTGACTGACCAGCTCTCAGAATGGAGGTCAGGAACAGCATGGCCTCAGCCTTGAGAGCGTTAACTCGAGCAGGCTTTTTGGTGATGGCGGCGTATCGGAAAACCAGCTTGGCGAGGGTGGAACCGAGAACGCCGGCAACGAAGTAGTTGCCGTCCTTGAGGATGATGGATCGCAGGGGCTGGCCCTCGAACTCGTCAACCTCGGCCTTGACAGTGGTGGTCAGAGCAGACTCAGTGGCATAAGTGCCGTCGGCAAGAACCTTTCGAGAAGGCTTGTGGGTAGCAGTCTCACCAACATCGGGCTCCTCCTCAGTGCCGTTGGTCTCACCATCTCTCTTTCGTCGCTCAGAAGCAACGATGGGAACCTCTCCAAGGGAGTTTCGAATGTGCTGCCATGCCTCCTGGATGTCTGCCTCGTCGAGACAGTACTCTCCGATAACCCACAGAGCAGATCGGTAGACAGTGGCTCGTCGAACGGAAGACAGAGTGGCCAGCAGTCGTCGGATAATGGTGGATCGCAGGTTGGGGAATCGCTCGACAACCTCTCGCACAAAGATGATGACATCGTTGGCAGAAGAGGAGTTGAAGTCGGCAACAAAGTCCAAAAGCAGATCGGCAACCTGGGCAGCGACCTGGGGGAACTTGATGGAGCAGTTGTGGATGGCTCGGATGAGAACCTGTCTGTACTCGGCGTTTCGCTCGTACTCCTGGGACACAGTAGCCTGGAGCTCCTTCTTGAAGAGCTTGATGACCTCGTCGATGTTGGTGGAGGAGACCATGTCGAGGGCAATGTCAATGGCCTTGGATCGCACGTCCAGATCGGCAGAAGACAGAATGAGCAGGATGGACATGGACAGCTCGTTGAGGATGCCTGGGTTTCGTCGATGGAGGGTATCAACTCGGTCCAGAACAATGAGCTTGACGTTGTTATCCGACTCATGGATGGCGAGATCCACCAGCTCCTGGGCAGCAGCTCGCAGGGCAGTGGGGTTAGAGGTGAGGGCAGTCAGGGCCATGGCAGCCTCGTAGGTGACGGCGGGAGAAGAGGCCTCGAGCATCTCCAAAACGATTGCAATGTAGGACTGCTTCAACTCGGGGGTGACAATGGCGTCTCGTCGAATGAACTGAACAAAGGCCAGCTGAATGAGCTCGTCGAGGGAGGCGATGGAGGGCAGCTGCTTCTGCAGGTAGGCGAAGGCCCAATCTCTGTTGATGTTGGCGAGAGAGACAAACGCGTTTCGCTTACATGTGGCGTCGGTTTCGGCGTCGAGGAAGGTGGAGATCAGCTCGTCACAATCGGGAACAAGAGCCTCGGAAATCTCTCGGATGGAGGCGATGGCGAAAACAGCGTTCTTTCGCACGTAAGAGTGTCGGTGCTCCAAGTTGGATCGCACAGAGGGAATCAGAGACTCCAGCAGCTCGGGCTCCTTGAGCTTGCACAGGAACCGCAGGGTCTCACCTCGAATGTACTCGTTAGGGTGCTGCAAGTCGTTTCGGATGGCGTTACACACGAGAATCATCTCCTGCTTGAGCTTTCCGTCGGGCTGGAGCTTGGGGCAGATCTCCCAGTAAAAGTGCAGCAGCTTCTTGAGCTGCTTGTTCTTGGAGGGCATGACGAATCGGATGATTTGCATCAGAAGCTGGGGCATGGGGTCGCCGTTGAGCATGGCGACCAGAATCTGACGCATGGCGTCGACCTTGTCCTCATCTCGTCCCTTTTCAAGCAGGTTCTGGAAGTCTCGGACCGAGAGCTTCTCAGTCGAGGGCTGTGTTAGTGGGGTGTTCGTTCGTGTGTGCCGGTGAGGGCGGTTGGGATTTTGAAAAAGACACGTCGACAAGCGACTTGCGGGGGCCACCCGACTCGCTGGTGGGCTTTACTCACCTCGTAGACCAACGTGTACTGAGCTGAATCAGACATTGTAGTGGTTAGGTTACACGTAGTGTGTCTCGTCAATTGACTTTTGACATCGTGGCCATAGGCATGTGTAGTTACCCTACCTTGGTGTGAGAGTACACTGGGAGCTACGAGTTTAACAGTGACGAGTGTGTAGGATACCTGGAAGGAGTGATGAAGATTATTACTTCTACGACGTCTACAAGTAGTATAAGGAACGGCGTGGGGCTTGCTGCTGTGCCGCTAATCACGTGACTATCGGCTAACCGGTGGGTATATCATTTTCAAGCATACTAATTTATGCAGTCTCCGTTAACAAGTGTGCAAGTATTGTCAAGTATGGGTGAAGTAAAAGGGGCATTTCAGTTGATGGTATTGTTCGCATCTACTGACCCGCAGAACTCCACTTGAAAGTCCATCTGAACGAACCGACAAACTCCTGGCGTCATAACAAGACAAATCCGCAAGAAAGCGATAATGGGCTACTGGACTGGAGTTTCACGGACGTACAAGCTATCTTCTAGAACTGGTTGCCGTCCTTGATATATTTAGTGCGTTTACCATTCATGCGATGTGAGAGTGTACGGAAAGAGTGGAGGTTGGGGGTCTAAGGAGTGTTTAGTGTGGGGGTTTTAACATCACAGAGAGTAAAATCTCACACTCGAGGTCTATACACAACCAAGGACCTGGTTTTTACGAAAGTCAAGTGCGCATTACTAACTGCCTCCGTTGTAAGATATACAGCCCACTACCGCATCACGTGACGGCCCCTTCTTGTCTCTTGGCTGACGTCACACATGCAAAAGCCTATTATTAGTCCTGGGACATGCAGTCGAAAATAGCACCTCCTAGACTGGCTAGACAGACAACAACCTTAAGAAATCCAGCACCACATCACCACAAACACAATGTCTCACGGAGCTGGAGGGTACATCAATGGCGTGGTCTCCGACAACAAGACCCCGTCGCCGTCTCAGCCTCCAGTTCATGCTCCCAAGCGGAAACCAGTCCATCGAAAACCGGTTGGAGCAGACTCGAATTCATCCACTCCAACTGCCAGCCCAAACCCCCAGACCGGCTCACCTCTGCTAGGACCACCGATCATACCGTATGGCGCCGCGAGTTCCACACGCACGCCCTCGGCCGCCCCGGGAACTCCTCCTGCAGCCGCCAAAAAGCAATACCGGTACTCTTCTCTGCTTGATCCAGAACCAACCTCTCCAAAACCCGCGACTTCGGAACGTCGAGCCGTGAGCGAGACCCGAAAAGTGACTCCCATTCATACTACATCTGCTGGCGGATTATCGGGAGCAATCAACTTTTCCAAGCCCGTTTCTCCGGCCAGCCAACACGCGCCACAGGGAATGGGATTCGGTAGAGCGCAAACCGCACAGTCCTCGTCGGGTCAACCACCATCGCTACCACCAAAGGTACCCGTCGCATCCACACACAGCCCCTACTCGGGGACTACAGAGACCAAGCCGATGGTGCCAGGGTACCAAGCAAGCCAGTTTGCAAGCCCCACAGCCGCTCCTTATGCTACCAACGGAACTTCGCCAAAACAGCATGGCTCGGCAGGAAGCCCCTACAGCGCGTCTTCTCGACCGCCAGTGCCGAACACATCATACTCTGCTGCAGCTCCCGCCACGCCCAAGAACAACGGCGCTGGAGGAAGTGTACCTGGAGGAGGTGCCCCCACAAATGCCACCACTGCCAACACTCACCAGAGTCCTCCTTATCCCGTTCCTGGAAGCACTTCATCACATGGAGCAGCATCAAGTACGACAAGACAGCCATCTGCTGCGTCAGCAACCACCAGCGCATCTACACTGCCTTACCCGGTCCCAGTAGCAGCAGCTGCGTCTAAACCAGCACCGCACACTCCTCCAGTGCAGAGTGCATACAAGTTTGAAAGTCCGGAGGTTGTGGCAAAGCCCGTGACCAAACCAGCAGTGGCCAAACCGGCTATGCCACCTGTTCCCAAAACCACGATGAACACGGGTACACCATCCAAGCCTCCGGTTCCCAAGACCAACCTTCAAAAGCCGGCCCCAGCACCAGCGGTTCTACAGCCCGCTCCTGCTGCCACAAAGGCACCTGCACCCGCAGCTGCGCCCATTTACCAGCCTTCACATCATCTGCCTCCACGATCACCTTCTCCGGGCTCGGAACACCAGCATTCGCCCCCCCGAAGAACGCTGCGAGTGGTCAACGACTTCTCGTCTTCTAGTGACGAAGATGAACCTGTACAGGCCGCCGCCGCCCCAGTAGTGCCTACAGTCACCAAGGCTCCGGCAGGTCCTCGAGATTACCCTCTAACAAACCGAATGTCTCATTTGGAAATCAACGATGGAAACCACCTGGATCCTTTCACACCCGCTGCACCATTGAGAATTCACAAAAAGAGCCCCTCAGCCACATCCAACCCGTCCTTTGACTTTGCAACTCGTGAGTCGTTCTACGCCACGCCGTCTGGTTCTGCAGATGACATATCTCAGGAGTACGTGACCAATGAGTCGTACCACAACAGTCAGCGAGGCATTGTTAACAGCAACAACAGATCCATGAGTTCCATGTACACGGGAAACCATAGCTACGACAGTGGTAGCAGTCAAAGCACGCGTCCCATGAGCGGAGAAGACCTGTTGGCAGGCCACCATCTACAGCCCCAGTACACACACGAGTCAGCGATTGATCCCTTCGATCCTTCGTATGATCCTCATCACCCAGCATACGAGCCCAGAACGTCATACGACCAACCTGAGCCCCCTTCACCTGAAACACCGGCCATCCCTGGAGGGGCTACGTTCGATGTTGCTGCATTCGGAGGTGGAGATGTCATTGGTGGTTCTGTTGCTCCTGTTCTCTTGGACCCCTCTGTGAACATCCCAGATCCCACAGAGTATGGTGCCTTTGATGTTGGCGCCCCGCTGGTACCTTCAGTCACCAATCTGAGCACTGGAACAGCCACAAGCTTGCCAGGGCTACGGGGTGCACCTAGCATCATATCCACCACGTCCCAGATCTCTCAAAAGGGAGGAATCGCCAACTCTGACTATCCTGCATTGGGCGTGGAGTCTCAGTACGTTCGCGCATTGAGAAAGCGAACAGCCTCAGCATGGTGCGAAGTGCCCTCCAAGGTCTGGGGTCTCCCCCTGGGTATCTCCGACAAGGCTGGAAAGAAGTTCAACAAGAACATGGATATGCGATACGCTGCTGGTCTCAAGAGAACTATGGACATCCGTCACTCACATTTAAAGCCCAGATTGCTAGCGTCCGAGGTTGACGATGATGATGGAAAGAGAAACACCAGCCACGTGGACATGCCGTCATCCATGCACGCTCCTTCAATTCATTCCATGTCGAGATACGATAACCGATCCATAATCTCTCACGAGGAAGATGTGGATGGCAGAAGCAGCGTTTCGCTGGTCTCTGCACCTCAAGAGAGCACACCACCTCCTACGGTTCCATCTTCTCGAGCCCGAGCCGCTTCCGATTCGTCTCAGGACAGTGTCCAGGAGGTGCGGCGAATCCATTTGTTTGTCGCCAACCCCGACAGCGACTAGCGGTGAAGCACATGTCCTTTCCATCGAAAGTGTATATATTAATGAATTAATGACAACTCCAGTATCACAACGAGGAGCCCACCAGTAACGGCACTAGGAGCTGCTTTTTAGCAGGCGCATCCGTGGCACTATTGTACGAGTAATCATGGCCACACACTGAGTTCCGACCCCACACTACATACTGATACGCCTTGAGATTACAACCTTAAAATAATTAATTGCAGGTTTCACATTCCGAGGGGGAACAACAGATCACCATCACCTTCACCATACATCACAACAGCCATGTCCAACGAGGATTACGTGAAACAAAACATTGAGTTCTTCGAGAGCAAAAACTCGGGCCCCGAAAAGAAATTGACCAGCGAAAACTACCAGAAAATCGCAGACCAGTGCGCTCGTCTGCTTTTGGGATTCGAGTTTGGAACGGCGCACCCAACCAACAAAGATGATGACTACGACGCTTCTGTTAGCTCCCTGTGGAAACAAGAGCCTGGCCCCAAAGTACTTGACTTTGCCGGTGGTCTCGGACTTGTTGCCCAGCGAATCTCCTCTTTCACCAGTGAAGTGGTGGGAGTGGATGTGTCTCCTAAGATGGTGGAGGGCTTCAATGAAGCTGTGCTAAACCAGGGAATCACCCCCAAAGAGATGAGAGCCATTGTGGCCGATATCTCCAAGCCTGCTGACTTTGACAAGGTGAAACAGGAAGCTCCCGGTGGATTCAACATTGTCTTTTCCTCGCTCTCATTCCACCACCTCCCTGATATCGATGGAACCCTGCAGAAGCTGTTTGACCTGACCAAATCCGGTGGCACCATTCTGATCATCGACTTCATTTCCCTTCCAGGTGAAGGATCTGGTGACATCTTTCCTGACGCCAAGGGCCATTCTCACCACTCTCATGGTCACGATCATGGTCACCATCACGGCGACCCTCATAACCATTCTCACGGAGGTGGCCACTCTCACGTGGTGGCACATCACCATGGCTTTTCTGAGGAGTCCATCACCAAGTCTCTGGAGACAGCAGGATACTCCAGCGTGTACCTCTCTCCTCACTACGTGGCTCTTAAGCGAACTACTGACGGTATCAGTCTGGATCCCAACGGTCACCATCCCGACCAGAAGCTGCGATTGAGAGTCATTGGTGCTCGAAAGTAGCCGACGTAACGAGCGTCTCACATGTATATATTTCAACTCAACTAACGATTTTCCCGACGAAATAATGGCGTGGACACGGCAAGGCGGCACCCATTGCTCTGTCTTGGGTTAGCTACATGAGCCAACCGAGGCAGGACGATTGTCATGCATGGAGGGGTTCATAACTTCGGTAAATCGACAAAATGAGCTTCATGGATTTTATGATCCGAGTGAGTGAACAACATAGACAGCGGCTGGCTACAAACCTCTGTACATGTAGCTGTAGAATTCGGGATCCACAACACCACCTTTTCAGCCGTAGCCACAAACCGAAATTGGCTTCGGACATCCACATGAAAGATGCAGCTAAAGATGTCACATAAGGTTCAAGCAATCTACATTATCGCACCAGCGAGGCGAGACCATGTCGACATAGAGCAGTCATCTCCACTCCAACATTCGGTTCTATCGCTAGCTACCGCGGCATCTCAACGCTCTCACCGACAAAAAATGGTACTGGGATTGGACTACCTGAAAAACAAGCTTGTGGGCAAAAGTGAGTCGTACATTCTCGGCTTCATCCCCAACATCTTCCGATACATTTCTCTGCTGTGGGGATACTTCCAGGTGCATGTGCTGACCACTCTTGCCAACCAGAAGAAGTGGCGAATTCTGGTGATTCAGAATGTCGCTCGAGGAAGCGAACCCACAACCAGCACATACGAGGAGAAGTTCTTCACTGTGTGGAACAATTGGATCCTCCTCGGCATCTACAGACTGATCAATGGTGCCACCACTCTCTTCAACACGACTCAGATCGACAAGGCTGCTTCTATGGTCATCTCAGAATACTACTACAACTTTTCTTCCGAAAAGACACGTCCCTTCACCGAGACTCTCTACATTCTCAACTGCGAGATCATTCTGGGCGGACGAGTCGATATGACTGCTTACTTCAAGAAATCAGTGGGTGACGACCATAAACTCCAAGGTGGCTTCTGTCCCGACGAGGACTCCAAAGACCAGCTTCTGAATGCTCTGGTGCTCTATGAACTGCCCAGATACACTGGTGTGTCTTTTACTGATCGAGAGGAAGCCCTGGATCTGTCTCTCGCTATCATGGGAGCTCTCAACGACACCAAGGTAGAGCTCGTCAAGCTCTCCGAGACCCCTGTTACCTGGGCAACCTCCAGCAAGAAGCTGATGGACATCCCCACCACCGCCCAGAAGATCCCTAACCAGGCTGTGGTCCAGGGAGCTCCTGCTTCCAAGGGTGAGATCCAATGGGAGAACTTTGGTTTCCAGGGCAAGGATCCCTCAACTGACTTCCGAGGTTCTGGAATGCTGGGACTGGAGGCTTTCCGACACTTTTACATGTTCGATCCCGCGGAATCTAACAAGCTGGTGACTCAATCTGGTGCCACTGACCCAGGAGAGACATGGTACCCCCCTGCTCTCATCAGCATCAATGTCGTGTCCCACCTGCGAGACATGCTCATTGCTGGACTACTTGACCGTGGCTTCATTCTGAACATCAACGGCGAGCTCTTGAAGCGAATTGGCGCCAAGGCTTTCCAACAGAACGAAAAGAAAAAGCAGGACTACTTCTTCGAGATTAGAAATGAGCTCGACAACGAGTTCCGGGAGCTCTTTTTCAGATTACATGAGCATCTCGTCTACAAGTTCCATCTTTTCTGGAAGCACGGTGTTCAGGAGAAGACCATCAAGAGCGTTCTGCAGACTGATAACCATCTAAAGACATTTTTGGAGAAGTACGAGCCAGAACTGCGACGTGGTGACTGGAAATAAAACACAGGAGTTATATGCGATGATGCACTTACTGTACTTAGTTAATGATTCATTTATTTAGTTCATCCTACTTGTACCTCCTTATTGATACCTCAATGTACGGTGGTGGTAACCATGAGCATCTCTGACGACTTCTCCGTCTCGATCTACCGAGGGTCATTTGACCCACTTGTTTCACTACCCGGGCTCTACCATAACATATGGCTAGCATGAGATACAGCGGCTACAATGTCACATGAGCTGGAGAGCATAGGGTAGGCAAGCTCCCTTTAGATTATGGATCACATACCCATAATCTCAAGGGGCTACCCAAAGAAAGTAGTCTATGCGTCCCAGGCACAGTCTATATGGACGGAGAAGAGTATGGTCGCATAAACCAGGGCTTCTATATAGGGCAGATGAACGCGGGGTTCAATCGATCAAGTTCATCACTATTCAAGAATGTCTGCAACTGCTATTACTGACGATATCCCCATGACTGAAGTCACCATGACTGAAATCTCCATCACCGACGAGGAGCCCAAGGTGCCCGAGCCTGCCAAGAAGTCTCAGCTTCTGGTGATCCTGCTCTGTCTTTTTGCCGCCATGGGAGGCTTTGTTTTTGGCTATGACACCGGTACCATTGCCGGTTTCATCAACATGGAATCCTTCCTCGAGAGCTTTGGAGAGCAGGACGAGTCTGGCGTCTTCTTCTTGTCTCGAATGCGAGCCGGACTCATTGTTGGTCTCTTCTCCATTGGTGCCTTTCTCGGTACTCAGCTCGGAGGCTTCCTTGCCGACAAGGTTGGGCGAAAGAAGGGTATCATCTACGTTGCCATGGTTTACATCGTTGGAATGCTCATCCAGATCACCGCCTTCACTGCCTGGTACCAGGTTGCCATTGGCCGAATTGTCGGTGGTGTTGGCATCGGTGCTCTTTCGGTCCTAGTTCCCATGTTCCAGTCTGAGACTTCTCCTCAGAACCTCCGAGGTGCTCTAGTTTCTTCTTTCCAGCTTTTCATTACCCTAGGTATCTTTGTTGGCTCCGGTGTCTGCTATGGCACCAAGTCTATGACTGATACCGGCGCTTACCGAATTCCCATGGCTCTGTGTTTCCTCTGGGCATTCATCCTTCTCATTGGTATGTGTTTCATGCCCGAGTCCCCTCGATTCCTGGTCTCTGTTGGCCGAATTGAGGACGCTCGAAAGGCCATGTCCATGACCAACCAGGTGCCTCTGCACGACCCCTTCGTCGACGAGGAGCTCAAGGCTATCGAGGATGCTGTCATCCGAGAGCAGAGCGCTGGTAAGGCTACCTGGAAGGAGCTTGTCACTGGCGAGCCCCGAATGGGATACCGACTCACCATTGGCATTCTCGTCCAGGTTCTCCAGCAGCTTTGTGGTGCCAACTACTTCTTCTACTACGGAACTTCCATCTTCAAGGCCATTGGAATGTCTGACTCCTTTGCCACTTCCATGATCTTTGGTGGTATCAACTTCCTGTCTACCTTTGGAGGTCTCTACATTGTTGATCGATTCGGTCGACGAAAATGTCTCCTTGGCGGTGCCATGGTCATGTTTGTCTGTTTCCTGATCTACTCCACAGTCGGCTTTGTTGCTCTTTACCCCAACGGCGACACTACCCTTCCTGCTAGCAAGACCGTTGGCGATGTTATGATTTTGTTCACGTGTATTTTCATTGTTGCTTTCGCTACCACATGGGCCCCCATTGCCTTCGTTGTCGTTTCTGAGACCTTCCCTCTTCGAATGCGATCCAAGGGTATGGCTGTTGCTACTGGAGGAAACTGGATGATCAACTTCCTTGTCTCTTTTCTCACTCCTTTTATCACCAGTGCCATTGGCTTCCAGTACGGCTACGTCTTTACTGCCTGTCTGGGTGCCGCCATTGTTTTCGTCTTTTTCTTTATCCCCGAGACTAAGGGTCTGTCTCTTGAGGATGTTGACGAGCTGTACGCTTCTGGCATCAGCGCTCGAAAGTCTCCTGGCTGGGTTCCTTCTTCCAAGAAGCAGGATGCCAATGTGCCCAAGAGCAGTATGACCGACTTCTCGGAGTCTTCTTGATCAATAATTTTATTATATAGAGAATAGTGATATATTTTTAGACTACGAATCCAGAAATGTACTTCAATCAGTTAATATTGGCTATCTATATATGCTATGGTAAGTATCTCTGGCTACATCATTCTCTTGCCGATTTCTGACTCCCAGGTAGCTGCTCGTTCGAAACCGTTGCTGCTGTACTGATAGTCCATAAAGGCGTTCATGATGCCCTCCTCAGAGGTAGCAACAAAGGGACCGTGCTGCACAATCTTTTGGTCAAGAATTTGGGCGCCAATGATGATGATTCGAGAGTTGGGGGCAGGGATGAAATCGATGGTATCACCCTTGGTAGAAAGAGTGGCAACATTATGTGCATTGACCACTTTACCGTCAACAATGGCAGAGCCCTTCATAACATAAAGCAGAGCGTTGAAGCCCGCAGGCATGATCTGGCTCACTTGCTTGCCATTGTAGTTCGACTCGGTGAAGTAATCGAGATACCACACAGGAGTGTATGCGAGATCTTTGACGGAGTCGACACCCATAGCCTGGCCCGAAATGACTTTGACAGTGAGATCATTGTTCTCTGAGTGAGCCTCGGGGATTTCCTCAGCCTTCAGATCTCTATATCTGGGCTCGCAGTCTTTGAGATGCTTGGGAAGGTCAACCCAGAGCTGGATACCCTCCACAACTTGTGTCTCACCGTCAGGTCCTGCGGCAGGCATTTCAGCATGAACAATTCCTCTTCCGGCTGTCATGAATTGCAGATCACCTGCGTTCAGAGTACCCTTGCTTCCAGTGAAATCTTCGTGATCAACGGATCCTTTGATGACATACGTGATTGTCTCCTGGCCACGATGAGGATGGTCAGGGAATCCGGCAGTAGAAGGGACCTTGAAATGGTCGAACATGATGAAAGGGTTGAAGTTTCGTAGTTTATGGGTGCCAATGGCTCTTCTGACTCGGGCTCCAACTCCCTCAGACTGCTCGGGGGCTGTGAAGAGCTTGTCGATGGTCTTGGCCATGGTGGTAGTGGTGGTGGTGGTGGTGGTAGTAGTGGACATGTGTTTGTCTTGTATTGTGGTTTTTTGAAGATAATGATCAAAAGGGCGCTATGGGATGTCCTTATATATTGTCGGGAACATGGTGATGTCTCTTCTAGAATATCGGTAGTCATATATTACAGTGCATACAATATGCAAGCTAAGCAGTTGTTACGCATGAAATATGCAACATAACACAGATGTCAGGCGTGACTACCTACGAAACAGCTCGTATTGGAATGTCATCGAAAGTTGAGCTAAACGGTTTAATAATTGGGTCTCAGCTGTAACTCAGAAAAGGTGGTTCATCAGCCGCATGACAACATTGCTTTTTGCTGGAGCCGCTATAAGCTTGAAGGCATAACATCTCAGATACGACTAGCTACATACTCATTCCTACTGTCTTTGTCTGCCAGTTACCAACTTCAGCCACTAGCTAATAAATATCACATAACATTATTATTTACATGAATCAAACACAATATCTATCGAAACATCCCATGCAAAAGTCTGGGATGGTCTTGTTGGTGCCTTGATAGGCTCGAAGGACCGTAGCACAACCAACACACTTGGACCAGTCAGGGTCGACTGTAGAGTTTTGCCGGGTCATCAGATTGTAGCCGTTCTCGATGTAGCCGGCCACATCCTCGGTGGAAAACTCAACCTGGAAGGTGCTATCACCAGTCCAGTATGACTGGTAACTGTTGGGGATATACACAATGAGAGGAGGGTACTTGTCGACACTGACTGTCACATTGACGAAGGGGTCGGTAGACACGTTCGTAGGAGGCAATACTGGAATGACGCCGATGGGGGTTGTGGGGTCGAAGGGATAGTCAGCATCATAGTCTCGGTCATCTTCGATGATATGAGGGGGATGCGTAGGTCGAAGACGACGAGGACCACCAACGCGTCGGGTTCCGTTGGTAGTGCCGTTGTTGATAGGGACCTGTCTGGCTCTCCACTGCTCGCCGGAAGCGGCACTGACCATGGGCAATGTGGAGTTGGGATCAAAGGTAGAGTTGGGGAAATCGAAAGGGGGAGGAGGAGGGAAAACAGGAATGGTGACATTGGGCTCAGCAGGACGATCTCGTCGGTAGTTGTAACTGTAGGCTCTACCCTTGGGAGGTATGGTGTACGAGGTGTTGATAAAGCATCCGAGAAAGACAGGCTCGTTACCAAATTCTTCGGCCAGCCGGGGAAACGAGATGCCGGCAGCTTGCTCAGAGTTCTCCGACATATACCGATCCTGCGACATACGCAGAGCAGTTCCGTCGGGGAAGTTGTCCTCGGTGTTGGAAGAAGCATCAATGGCGAAAATGACATCGACGTTACGCTGCTCCTGAAGAAGGGGTTCAAGGGGAACCAACTGACCATCTTCTCCACCATCAGCCAAGAACAGGTGGTTAGACTCGAAGAACTTGTCGGTAGAGGCATTGGCCTCGAAACCAAGGAACGGGTTGGGGGAGAAGATAGCATAGTCTGCATCACGCCAAGTAAGATCAGTCTCGGGGACAGTACTGTTCTCAGTGGAGAAGAGGTCGCTCCAGAAAGATGTGTTGAAGTTCTCGAGGGCATCAATGATACCAGTAAAGAGCTCTCGGATGTAATCCTGATCTATGCCAAGGTTTTCGAAGGGATCGTTAAAAACAGACGAAGAAGTGCCGGCAAGAAACCCAGCATTGTCATAACCCATGACACAAACTGGCTCGGTTGAAGGGGCTGGCTCAAGAGTGACATTGTTGACAGGTGTTCCATTATAAAGAGAGGATCCAAGGTATCGGGTGTCGGAGAAGGCATTCAGAGAGGGGTTCCAAGATCCAAACTCGAAGGGAGTCATTTCGAAAAGGGTGGACCAGAGGGGCGAAATCATGTATGTGCTGTTAGACTCGGAGGGTTCTCGGCCAATGGCAACCATGATTGGAAAAGGAACAGATGCGTTCATGAACTGAGGAGTGGCCTGGACATCCGACCATGTGGTACCCTGACCACCTCGAGAATCAGGGAGCAGCTGACGAGCCAGTGCTCGACCCCAATAATCAGTGACAGTGGTCACGAATCCAGCAGCTGACTTAAGATCGACCTCTTCCTTTATCATCATGAAGTAGTACAGAGTCCGCTTGATCTCGTCTTCGAGATGGTAGTAGGTGTAGATGGGGTCTAGGAACTTCACAAACTCAGAGTAGTCTAACTCACAAAGCAAGTCAGGGGAGAAGAACTCGAGGAGCTTCTCCAAGTCAGACTGTCGTCTTCCCTGATTGAGAAAGTCACCAATTGAGGGTCGCGAAGGGGTGTACTTGCCCAGACCCTTTCGAGCGTCAGAAAAGCCAGGCTTCATTCGAGAGATTCCCTTGTGGACGTTATCAGAGATACCAGTCTTGGGTCTGTTTCTCAGCCGCTGAGAGAGATCGAAGTGGGGTCGAGGGGCATTCTTGAGTCGATCGGCATACCCAGTTTTAGGACGGTTTCTCCAGGTGTCAGAGACGCCAGTACTGGGGCGGTTCCGCAGCCGGTCAGCAAGTCCAGTGTTAGGGCGGCTGTTGAGCCTGTCGGAAATTCCAGTCGTGGGCCGATTTCTCAGACGATCAGCAAGACCGGTGCTAAGACGATTTGGGAGACCCTTGGGGATACCATCAGCGACGGAGGGCATGTTTCGTAAGCGCTCGGCAATACCAGAGTTGGGCCGCTTGGCTAGAATGTCATTGATGTCGATATTGTTGACAATATCGGCTCCACCTGTGGACGGTAGTCGACTCCAATGGTGCTTGACGGAGTCTGCGACAAGATCGGCTCCACCTGTGGACGGTAGTCGACTCCAATGGTGCTTGACGGAGTCTGCGACAAGATCGGCTCCATCTGTGGATGGTAGTCGACTCCAATGGTGCTTGACGGAGTCTGCGACGATGTTTCGTGGGGCCAGCTTGGCGAGTCGAGCATGGAAACGATCGATCAAGCCAGAGCCAATGACCAGAGAGCTGTTGTCGGGAAGGGTGCTGTTGTCGTGGAGCTCGCCAGGGTTGAGAACGGGGTTATCTGGCTGGACATCCTTGATTCGTTCTCCGCCCCAAAAGGAGTTATCGAGACTCCAGATGTTAGGAGCAGCCTGAAGATCGGGAACAGTGAAGTTGTCGTTCAAGAAGAGAGAGGTCAACAGCCAACTTCCACTAGAAAGACCCACCAGGTAAGACATTGCTTGAAAAAGTCCACCTAGTGCTCCGAGGTCCAGGGATCCATTTACTCGCGAGTCCATGGCAGCGACGACTCCGGCTCCAGTCAACATCGAACGGTAGCCACCTCCGGAAAAGGCCGTGCCCATCACGACAGGAGGGACTTCGTCCAGGAAGGAAGCGTTGAAGTCGGGAATATCGAGGCGTTCCATAAACTTGACATGTTCCTGCTGAGTCTGCTGCCATCGTCGGTCCATGTAGTTTTCCTCCCTGGGACTGAGGGTATCATTGGCCTCTCGAACCAGTGGGGTGGGAGGGCAGTCAACATACTTGGGCTCATAGGTGCCTCCAGGAGAAGCGGCGAGAGTGACCACCAGATGCAAGAATAAGGGCGTCAGGTGCATCGTGATTTACTATCCGTACAGGGAAGGTCCACCAGAGGTAACGCCATGGTGCTCCATGATATATACCATGCATGATATGGCACGCTTGGGCGGGGCCAGGAACAATTGTTCCGAAGTATATGGTCGTTTTCAGTCGTTATTATGCCATCTGACGGTTAACCATTGTAGCTTGTGTGGGGTGTCTCAAAGGCTCCAACGCGCACAGGGTACACGCCACCATAACGTTAGTGCACGTTCGACATCTGGTGTGCATAAAGTTAACAGCAACAGCACTACGATCCATAATCACATACTCGCCACACTACAGTATCACCATTACAGCCACGTGCACACACCTATTGACACAAGATGCCAAACGTGTATAGCGAGTGAGTTAATTGAACAGTGCAATGCTTCAGCCACGCTCTCACAGCAGCCAACTAACACAGATTCCTGAAGCAGATTCCACCTGTCACCAGGGTCGTGACCGTCACTAGTGTGTCAGTGTTCATTCTGTCACGACTGGGGTTCCTCAGCCCATACTTCCCTTACAACCAATGGCACACTCTGTTCCAAACATGGGAGCTCTGGCGCCCATTCACAGCCCTCGTCGCCATTCAGGGTAACGCAATTCCCGCGTTCTACGCGGCGTACCAAATGTACAGCTACTCCAACGACCTCGAGGCCAACCACTATGGGGGTATCACAGCCAAGTACGCATGGTGGCTCACTTTCATCTCCATCTTCATCTGGATCGGAGACTACCTGCTGATCAACTCGCCCTTCTACACCCGTGCGTTCATGATGGCACTAACCTATGCTTGGGTCCAGGATCACAAGTACAACCAGGTGTCTTTCTATTTTGTCAGCTTCTCCGCCAAGTTCCTGCTCCCCGTGAACCTCTTCATCTCGCTGCTCGATGACCCCAGCGACCTCTACCCTTGCATTCTTGGTATCGTCGCTGCTCACACCTTCTACTTCCTCGAAACCATCTACCCCACTGTGTACCCTACACACGGCAAGTTCCGAATTGTCGAGCCTCCTCAGTTCTACTACAAGCTGTTCGGTACGACATCGTCGGCATACACTTCCAATATCGGTACCGGCTCGCAGGCTCCCACTAATCCTGCTGGTGCCTCTAATGCCTGGGGTATGGGTGGCGGCTCTGTTGGTGGCGGCTCTGCTGGCGGCGGCTCTGCCGGTGGTGCTACAACTACAGGTGCCTCTCTCCGAGGCGAAGACTCCAGCAGCTTCTCTGGTCGTGGCCAGCGACTTGGTACATAAACTGTAGACATTTTAATGATTATATGTTAGATAGTTATTCGTGCTCTGCGAACTCAGGTCGCAAGTCGCTTCGAGTAGGTTGTACCAAAGGGTGTAGCTGGGCGAGGTATGTGATGGCCCACATGAGGTACATCATGGCCATGGCAAGGATCAACGAAGATCTCCAGACGCTGTTTGTTAGTGATGATAGGGGTGGAAGGGAGGGATAAATGAAGGCAATGGGATGGAAGTCATTCCGACGCAAGTCGTTCAACCAGCATGGGTATTCAAATGTCGTAAAGTGTTTCGTGTGCGTGCAGCAGTTGTCGATGTACATCCATACGGACATGTTGCATGTTTGTTGCCAAAACACAAGATCCAACGGTCATCGCGGTGCCGTTCAAAAGGTGCAATTAAGCTGACAAGAACGTCCCGACCATCTTCCCATCGTATCCATAATCGTCGTTTATACTCACGTCTGATTGTCGCCCTTGGGTGCGAACACCCAGGCACCAAAACAAAGACCCACGACGAGGGCCAATACAATGATAACAGTCCAGCTGAGTTAGTATCGTCCATGAATAGCGCTGTTTCCCCAGAAAAAGTCTCTCCTCCTCATCAGTCGATATCACTCACCCTCCCATGTTGTGTGATGTTGTCGATGAGATTGATGGTGGTGGCTGAATCTAATTTGGGCTAAGAACATATCGCTGTTAGAGTAACGAGACCTGTCGAGGGTTCATCGAGTGCCATAATAGGATATGTGTGAGACGGAGAGAAGGCGAAGTAACCTAAGTAACACTGTTAATGCCAGCTAGCTATATATAAGTCCCTCTACCCGAGCCATTCCCTCACTCACCCCCTTCTCTTGCTACCACCAGGGTTAGGGCCACCTTCACCGACCGCCAGCCATTATCTGCATATCAAATGCTCCATACCATCCAACTAACCAAGACTACACCCAGGTTACACGAAACACAACATTGCATCGCCATGGCACTTCCGCCAGCGCTTACACAGTGGTTACGGAACGTTTTACTTCCGGTGAGTACATGGCGACGGACCGCTTGTCGGTCTCTACACCCAAGATCATCAATTGTTTTCTAACTGCAGGAATACCCCCATCTGGACCGCACATACAACGACACTCTTGACGCTCTCACTCGCTACCCCACACTTCGGCCTCGAACCAGCGTCTACAGTAAGTATTTTGATGGGTTCAACGGTTTGGACAGCTCAGACAGCTCAGACAATCGACTAACACAGCCGATGAGTACGGCAAACCAGCACTACTGTTGTGTCTGCATGGAACAGTTCCCTCGGTGATTGCTGGAGATACATACAAGATTCCCGTGGAGGTCTGGGTTCCACACCGGTATCCAGACGAAGGACCTTTTGCATACGTAAGACCAACCAGCACTATGATGCTGAGTCCGGGAAACTACGTGGACAACAACGGACGGTGCTACCACCCCTACATCAGTGAATGGGGCAATGACCCGCAGAATACCAACCTGGCCACATTTCTGCGCGTTCTGTCGGACATTTTCAGCAAAGAACCGCCTGTTTACAGCCGCCCAACCCCGGAATATGGTCCGCCGCCTACCTATCCTGCTCAGAACGATCAGCAACAACAGGCCCACCAGACGCAACGCCCTCCCCCCATGGCGCCACAGGCAAGTCTCCCCGTTCATCCAGTTCCAACTGGCCAGCATGTCCAACCGGCCATTCCAAACCACACGGGTCAGCACATTCAACAGCCCATGCACACGGGTCCTGTAGATCAAGGTGTACCTCCAGCAGCTCAGGCTACTCAAGCGGTGCCCCCTCTTCCTCCCAAGCCACCACAGCAATGGAGTCAGAGTGCTGCTCCACAGCCACCGGCCCAGTATGCCCAGTATCAGCAGCATCCCCAGCATCCCCAGCATCCCCTTCACCCCAACCATGTAGGCCAGCACCCCCAGGCACGCGGTCCTCTTCCTCAGCAGTTCACACCTCATCACAGATCTCGTGTTTCTCGCACGGATATCATGGATATGGACACTCTAAAGTCCTCTGATGAGCCGGCACCACCCAAACCCCCGAACCCCGAGCGAAGGAAGGCTTTGGATGAGCTGCATTCTCAGCTAAAGAAGGAGGCAGACGCCATCCAAGTCAACGTCCAGGCGGACGATGCCCAGATTGAGGGTCTTTGGATGAAACTAAGCTCCTTGGAAGCAGGTGTCTCTTCTGAAGTTTCGCTACTTCGCCAGCTGGAGGCCCAGGCTGACAAAAACAACAAGATTCTGTCTGATAAGATGGACCAGGCTCGTCGGGTTATCACTCAGGCTCGAGCTTGCGAGATTCCTGATATCGATTCGGCAGTCTGTGCGGAGAATGTCGTCTTCAACCAACTATACGACCTGACAGCCCAGGAAATGGCTATTGACGATACCATTTACGCTCTCAGTCTCGCTCTTGACCGAGACAAGATCCCTATCGAGCCATTCATGAAACACGTTAGAAATCTGGCTCGGGAGAAGTTCATCAAGGTGGCAACGATTGATAAGATCGCTGTTGGCGCTGGCCTCAAGTAGATCTGCATATAATGAAGACAATGACTTATGTATTGAGCAGTTACAAGTAGGTGCATATTACGTGGTAGCGTATCTGTGCAGGTGGTAGAGCTGATTTTGTGATGGAGAGAGAACTGTAGACAGCACCTGCATATTTTCGTTGATGGTGTACATACTTCCAGAGCGTAGTCCGTCAAACAAGACGTACAACTGATCTACAGTAAGCGATAAACGACCAAGAAAAATACATAGCAGTTAGGTAGAGTTGAATGCGGCAAAGTGTACCTACAATCTTGCCAAGTTTTGCTTGCGTCTATCTGAAAGCATCAACCTTGGAATGGCCAATGTCGTTACTCACACACCGCCGCAGAACATCAACACGACGCAACACTTTGTGCAATAGCTCAAACATGAAAACGAGCTTGTAATTTGACAAAGAATAGTCGGAGTTATCATAATGATATATTCTAGGTCATCTCAGAGCAAAAAATCGGAAAAAATCATATTTAGGATAGCAGTGGCCACGTTTTCGGTAAAATTAAGAAATTTGGGCGTCTGGTGTAGTTGGTTATCACATGCGCTTAGCATGCGCGAGGTCCCCGGTTCGATTCCGGTGTCGTCCATATCTTTTTGCCAATTTTTAAGCGGTTAGCAGACTAATTTTTTTGCACGTGTAACACGCGTTAATGCAGCTAAATGAATCAGGTAGTAGTCGTATAGTGGCAGGCAACATCGCAAGAGACAAAACTCGTGTTTTTATCGTATGTACAGTAATCACAGTTTGTTTGTTGTTGTTACGACAGATCACGTCGCAGCTGTTTCAACTCCAAACCAGTCTGGGACTGTAAAACGATACGTGTGTCACGTCTACGCGACGTGTCACGTGAAATTATAATATTATTCCATTACCAGTACATCTATATAAATAACCGCATTAAAAAGTCGTCGTACAAAAAAGGGGGTATCAGTGTCCGGCTACTTGTAGTTGTAGCGGACGCGCGCGCGTGTGCGTGTGAGTGTGTAGGGAGTGTCAAGAAACAAAAAGTCATTATTGGGACGAGCAGGAAACGATGGTCTCGTTACTGGACGTCGGCTGAGGTGATCATAATACTGCTGTTAGCAGGACCCTTCTTCTTGAGCTTGCCAAAGACTCGCTTCATTCCCCCAGTTCCTGTGGATCCACTGAGGAGCGTTGGTGGGCCGCGCGACTTTTCCTCTTCGTAGTGGGACTGCTGGTAGGTAGACACGTCGTCCACGGTGGGGTTGGAGTTATTGTGGGTTCCGGTGGCCAGCTCCTTCTGCCATCCGTAGAGAACCTCGTCTCGGTCTCGCATAGCTGCTGGCGACAAAGTCACGTGTAGGGTCATTTGTCGAGCTCCGAATCCAACTTCTTCGTTTGCGGTCTGCGGGTCCACGGGGAACCCGAACTCGATAATCTCGTCAAAAGCTGAAGCGTTCTCTGCGTCTTCCTCTGGAGCGCACAGCATTCGCAGCTTATCGAGAGCCTCTTGTTCTCTCCAGAAGACGGCGCTCTTGGCGGTTCCCATAGGCAAGATGGGGGCGGCATGTCCCTTTGTTTTCTTGCTGATGGAGTTGATTAGCGTGCTAGAGAAACCTGTAGGAGAAGTTGTTTGTTGTTGTTCGGCGGGGGGGGACGAGGGGCCCTGGGTGGGTGGTGATAGCCTCGAGTAAGATGTAGTGACTTGGGGAGGCGGTTGTTTCCAACGTCGTTCGCTTCGGTCTGTGTGTTCGGCCAGCGATGTCGGGAAATTTCGGGGCAGGCTTGGGGGTTGAGAAGCGTCTGACTGGGCGTTCTCGCCAAAGTAGAGAGGTTCGACTGGTCGCAGTTCCTGACGCGACTCTTGTTGTTGTTGCTGGTGTTGATTCTGGTAGTACTGTTGTTGCTGTTGTTGGCGCTGGTCGTACATGCGTCGCGAAGAAGCGGATCCTGACGAGTTGGAGTCGCGGTTGATGTGTGCCTGGGAACGTCGTTTGCTGAGGGCGACATTAGGGTACGTGGCTGTGGCTGTGGTGGCCGTGTTGCCGGTCCCAGTGGGGCCAAGGTCTAGTGCTTCGATGGGGGGCATTTCGGGCACGGGTGGAATGTCGTCTGGCGGGCCCTGGTTGCGCCTGGAAGGGTTAGTATGTTTGTACGAGAGATACTGGTAGTTGGACGGGTAGACGAAGTCGTGTGTGCTGGTTGGGGTTGTGGGGGTCGTTGAGGGCGAATCAGACGACCGAGAGTCTGTGGAGGGTGACTTCTGGGCCACCTGATAAAGGGGGTCTTGGTAGAGGTTGGAGTAGTACATGGCGTGAAGTTGATGGAAGAGCTAAGGTCGTACCAGTAGAAGATGACCCTGGGGGGAGGGTAGTGTTGCAGGGCTGAAGATGACGGAGACAGTAACAGACGAAGTAAAGGCCCAAACCACTAGCCGGTTGTGGAAATTATCGAAATGTAGTACTCACCTGCGTTGAGAGTTCATTATAACAAGTTATCCTTGTGTTGTCAGTTTGACTCCTATGTTGCGTTTCACTGGGCTTGGCTTGCGTGTGCGTCTTGCGTGGGGCCGGTTGCTTTTGTGCTTTTTGTCCGGTTGGCGGATTGGGGGGCGCGAGAAAAAGCACGGATGGGATGGGCTTAGGGGAAATACTCTGGAAAGAGGACTTGGGCTTCTCTGACAGTGGTGTGTGGTAAACGACGCATGTCTTAGACGCGCGTCCTGTTTGAGTCGAACTATAATTGATGGGATGGACAATACATACAGTACGAGCACTCCTGAGTGTAAGTAAGTGAAGTGGGAGTGAGGTTCATCAGTGTGTTTGTATGGAGTCTAGATAAGGTCAAAAAGGGTTGCGAGATGAGCTGTCTGTGGGAACTAAAAGTATAGACGCTAGGATAGCTCTGCTGGATCCACTCTGACGCCCCAAGATTGCTCACTTTCAGAGAATGACGTTTGCAGCGACCCCTCAAAAATATAGCGTTAGGCAACACCAGTCCCCCCTAATAACTGCACATGACAGATGCACGCAAATGGCAGGCCGGAGATTAGATTTTGGACAAAAGCAGACATCACAAAGCGAAGCGATTTGCAGTCTCTATTGTACAGGCCCGTGCCATCATCCGCCGTGCATGCTGAAGAAATAATACCGGCAATATTACCAGCAACGCTCGTACTGAGATAATATCTATACGAGTGGTGGTACCAGCTACAGTCACGATCGTCATCAGCGTTGCATTTCGAGGTGGCGGCTGTAGAGTGTACCGCCGTACAAGATTAAACACCGCTGAAGCGAAGCACAGCAAGGTGTATACTGGAAGAGGGTTGAATAGTCTTCTTTCAGCTCCCAGCAGCATGGCCAATGTTAACCTCAAACCATGGCCGGACATTGTCAATACGACCGATCCTTGGGGGTTCGCTGGGCGGGTGGTGCCTAGTCCGTTGGCAAGTGCTTGATCCAGAGCTACCGGCCACGTCAATATGTCGAAATTAATCACCCACACACTACAATGTAGCTACAAATGGTCTTGGAATGTGCCTCGCTGTGGAGCAGTCTGGAAATCTCGAACCATGTCTGAAAATTGTCTTGAGGTTTCTGCGTCTCCGAAGCGACGGCATGTGCGCTTGTCCATACTTGTATCGGTATTATAGCTGAAAAAGATGCCCTTTTCAAACACCCCGATACGCGAATGCGATCTTCGTATTCTCGACCGGCCTATAATAGCTGGGGCCCGTGTTTCTCACCAACCACTCTACAAGTACATACAGTAGAGTTCGTTCCCCTGTAAGAGTGCTGATGAACGTATATCCAAATGGTGACTGTGAGTGCATTGTAGGAACTGTGGCAACAGTGGATGAGGCAGCGCAAATCACGATACGTACTGTGCAATACTGCCATCAACCACATGGGATTGTCTCTACTCTCCTATCTTAACCGCTTTGCCGCTTAGCAGCCACATCGTACAACCACACGACTGCATATGATCTACAGTTTTTCACTGCTGAGAGAGAGATTACCACTTGACATGATAAAGTCTAGGTCGAGAGTAGAACCTATGAGTACCGGTACGAGTAAACAAACCTCCGACACTGGCAATTGCAGTACAAGTACAGTTGTAAGACCCTGGTATCGTACACTTCATAAGGTATACAGTAGCTCTCACCAACCCTGTGTCTAAATCGTACTTGTATTACCCCCCTCCCCCCAATGCAGCGACAATGCAAAGTGTACCTTGGGCCCGGACGGAAGACCTATTGTCTTTTCTTTCTACCCGTGGTCTCCCCGCCTAAAGCCCGTTCTTTGGTCTCTTCCTTGCCTTGCCTTGGCCAATGTGTCCCACCCATGTTTGTTTGTCTTGGTTAACGGCCAACCTAATAAGGATAGGGGCAACCACGCACAAGGCCCTCCGTGCAGAACCCACACTTTTTCTTTCGGCAGCCCCTGATTATTGAGTTTGGCCTTCCTGGTGGAAGGCGGAAGGACGAAAGACATCAAGAACCGTACATACAATACAGAAGCCTGGCACCAGAGTTGTATGTAGTCCACACCGTATGTACACACTAAAAGTATAGCTCCCACGTGGACGCAGTAGCACCCCTGTGTCAGACATACTTTGTATCACGTGTCTCTAATAGCCACAAGTGCCGTAGGTGTCAACACCGGCACTGCTCGATCTGTTTCACCTTTACTGAACAAGGAACCCAGTCCATTCCAGACTCCACGTCTCAGCACAAGCGAACAACAAGAGGTGCAGGTGGTTAATTAGCTGATGGCCAAGGAGATACACGGACAAGCACGAACACTTTCATTGCCATTGCAAACGAGAAGCCAGTACTTGTAATTCTCAGCACCTATTACATATACTCTATACGCCTGACACAGTCAACCTCGCCCACTCTTCTCACAATTGACGTGCTGCACAGTGCTTGTTCCGTGGACGTGTACTCTGGGCTTGCACTTTTGCAAAAAGCAAACGTGCCCCCTGAGTCGCAGTAGGAAACATAATATCCATTCACACAACGCCCTATCATATTATTTGAAAAGGGTGTAATATAATAATCAATGGCTACCCTGAAGCAAGGAGTAACGATAAAGTTCTTTCAAGTGGCTAAAAGTTGTGTGACAGGACGCGGCTCGACCTCGTGAGTTTCAGATCGATCGACACTCGTCAACATGGAGAGTGGTGACGGGACATACGACAACGGTGCCGACGAATGCACGCTGCAAAGTGTACATTTGTGTCTTGAACATGTGGGAGATGCCTCTCCAGATGTACACGCACGCCGACCCTCTGGTCCCTCATGGGGTCCCGCTAATTTTGTAAGGTAACATAGGGTCCAGAGCCGGTGGCATGTGACAGCACATCGAGTATACAAGTAGCTTATATTTTCAGCAATTATTACGCCTAACTGGTATAATATTCCCCGTAACCCCTACTTGTACGATTGGCATACATGAATCTGGAATGTTCACTCAAGCATCATGTCTACGGTTACGATGCCTACTCCTGAAGAGCCAGGTGAAAGGGGTACAGTAATATTTTTATCGTACAGGCGTCTACCTGTAGCTACAGTCCCACAGCAAACACGCATTATGCTAATCTATTTACAGTACATTCAAAAAAGATACACCCAGGTTGTATTTGTTCTTTTCTTGATATCTTTAGTGGGATCCTAAACTAGTCGTTTGTTCCCGGTTATGCAGCTTCTCACCAGTCATGTACAGCTTGTCTCGAATCTGGGCCTCGAAAAGGCGGAGATATTGAGACACCTGGCCCCACACAATGGGAACAATGGAAAGAGCCAGAATCACCGGATAAATGGCAATGTGGATGAAGTGTGTGTGGAAGAAGCCGTCCAGCACAAGGCCAACCATGGCGGGAAGGGCAACCACCAGCAGAGATAGCGCTGAGGAAGTGACCACCAGCTTGGAAAGAGCCTTGAGGTTGCAGGTTCGAATTCCATTTTCGAACGTTTGAGTGAAGAGAGGCCCAAGGACGGGAATATGCAACGAGGGAACATATTTCGCAGCGACCAGAACCATAAAGCCCGTAGAAACGGCTCGGGCAACGGTAGAAGTGTCGGAATCGATGAAAATGTCCACAACTCGCAAAATGTACATCTCGCAAGCAGCCGATGTTGCAATCAACAGAGCAACGCCTGAGAAGAAGACGAGGGTGAATCGAAGAGCGATAGCACCCGACTTGGTGGAGGCGACAAGGTAGAGACAACCAACAACGGGGGCGCCAATGGAGAAGGCCTCGGTGTCGGAGAACTCACTCCAAAGGTTGTTGAGAACAGTTGAATAGAGGAATCGTCCAGTGAGAACGGGTGCGCCCACTAGAGCAGTGATACAGAGGGCACCACAGATCCAAATGGTAGAGAGTAGAGCCAAGACTCGGGGTCGGAACTGGGGAGGGGTGTAAACAACCACATAGTCTGAAGAAGTCAACGGAGGCGCTTCTTCCTCATTCGCAGTCGAGCCCGTGGCTTCAGTGGAGGCGTCTGTGTTGTTAACTGTGGTAGATCCGGAGTCGGAATCATCACCAGTGGCAGGACTAACCTCGGTCTCAACGGTCTTCTCGGAAACCAGGGGAACGTCATCCTTTGTTACTTCAACGAAGAAGTTCTTAGACTTTCTCAGAGAAACAGAATCTGAACAAGGAGCCCGAACAAAGGAGCCCTCAGGAACCTGCTCTCCCTCCTTATCATCATTGAAGATGAAAGACGAGAGGCAGAGCACAGCTGAAGTTCGCTTGAGAATCTGGGTCCAGATGTAGTTGGCAATCTGTTTTCCGTCAATCTGAGAAGACAGGTACAGAGACAGACACACATGAAGGCCAACATGAAAGAAAGGCTTGCTGAGCCAGAAGTCGCCAAGGGCCACATCCAAGGTCAGGGGCAGCAAGCCAATGTTGCCAGAAAGCAACTGCTGGTATGCGAAGGTGACAATTCCAATGCAAAGGCCAATGAAAACGGCATACATTGCTCCAGAAATGAGAATTCTCTTGAACTGGAAGTAGATGGACTTTTCCAAGACCTCCTGAACGGGCTGGTACGAGGGGTCGTTGGGATTTCTCACAAAATAAAGAACACCAGACCGCATCTGACCTCGGCACATGGACACAAACATGGCAAACTGGATCATGTAGAAAGTACCAATGATCCAGTGAAGAATGATGTTTGTGATAGGGAACATTCCAAATTGAGCCAGTCTCTCCCACCACAGATCGCTGAGGTTGCCAAACAGGGGCAGGATGGACACATGCAAAAGCAATCCACAGCAGAAGGGGAAGACCAGAAGCTCCACTCCAAACATGACGATGACCTTGACCATGGCCTCCAGAAGCTTGAGAAGCTGTCTGGCATCCACAGAGAGCTTGGGTTTGGTGATCTTCATGTAGAGGTAGATCAGTGCAGAGGCGAAGGTGAATCCAACAAGAACTTCGAAGGCATGGGCGCCAAATGTGGTGGGGTCGTAAAACTTGGTGTTGTAAGCAGCGAGCTCGCCCGTGTCGGGAAACCATGTGGAGCCAAATACCGCTCTCAGGAGCTTCATGAAGTTACCCTGGATGGCGTCGATGCAGTAGTTTATCGTATCAACGTTCTTCTCGATCGTGAACATGGTAGCTCGGCCGATAGTGTATGGAGAAAACAGTAGAATCAAGGTGAAGCCAAAGTAAAGAGTGTATGCTGTGAATGTGGCGTGCCACAATGCTTTCCAAGGGCCTGTGAATCCCAAAAATGCCTTCAGAGTGTTGTCTTCAGCAGCTACTTCAGCAGCCACCTGGGCAAGCATCTCGTCGTCTTCTCGCTGGGCTGCCCGCACTTGCTGTTCTCTCTGGTCCTCCCGTCGGTTGATTTCCTCCTGCATTCGTCGCATCTGCTCCAACTCTTGTCGGTCTTGCTGGACGTTGTGTCTTTGCTCTTGCTGGAACTGATTGAGCGCATCGATCGCGTTCTCCACGTCCTCGTTGGCGCCGTCTCCTCCCATTCGTCTCACCACGTCGGCCACCGCCTGGGCGTGTCTTTGCTTGATATCCTCCTCCTGGATACGGTCTAGCTCCTGGCGGAAGGCAAAGCAGTTGAGGACCCACTCACGCACAAAGAATGGGATGATGACTGTGATGAGATATGCACCAGTGATCACGAGACCCTCAAAGGTCATGATGAAGAGCCCGCTGTAAAGCCCACCATCTGAGAAGAAGAGTTGGGGCAGCAGCGCTCTCCCCAGAGGGAAGGCGCTGATCTTGTCCACTAGAGGTTCTTCAATAAAAAGCTGATGGGTGAACTTGAAAATCTTGAAGAAGAAGCCGCTCGTGATGATGGGGAATAGAATCAACCACATGCATGCCACCAGAAAATATCTCATCCACGTTTTTGCGCTCTTGAGCACAGATATCGATAAATGGTGCGAGAACAGACCTAGAGGAATGTCCTTTGGCATGTCCTTTGAGTAGATCTTTGTGAACAGAAACTTGGTGTTGCATAACTCGCAAACCTGGTTCTTTTTGGAAGTGCTCAACCACTCCTGTAAACATTCTTGGTGGACGTATTTGATACTTCCGGAGCACTTGCACGGATAGAAGAGCGGCTCTTCTGGTGTTTCCTCACACCTGCAAATTCGACACGTTTCCATTTCGGGCTGTGATGATGTTGCGTTGTGTAGAAAGATGCGGTTTGTTGCTGAATGTTGAGTTGTGTCTTGTGCACAGATTGTTGTGTTGTCGTCGCTCTGTGGCGTTTTTTCAAGGGGTGAGCTCTCGACTTGAATTAATAGCTGTGTGTCAAGCGTGCAGCTGGATGTTGTTGAATCTGTTTGTACGTCAGCTGGCCCGGACAAGCGTGATATTGTTGCGTAGGTGTAAGTGTAAATGTGGTAAGTTCAGACGCATGAAAAAGTGTGGCAGCTTAGTAAGAGAGTTTATTTAGGTGGCCAATGTGACTTATCTAGATAATGAGACGGGGCTATATGTAATGGCAGGATATTTCAACCAAAGTCGGTCATCGGCTGTATGGACAGCTTTATCGCCGGATTTCGTACTTTCCCCCGCGTCTGTGTCTTGTCTTTAGGGGGGTTTTGAGCTATCGCTTCTTGTAATCAATGTAAGGCACACATCGTGATTCACAGTTTTGGCAGCGCTTTTTTTCCGGGGGTCTACCAACAGATAGCAACAAGAGCTGCTTAGAATCAATGCCAACGTATTTCTCACCCCTTTACTCAACTCCATTGCGAATCTCGGCTGGAATTGGACATTTGACATCTCATTTTATGGGGTCAATTGAACACCCCCACCTTCTCCTTTCCAGTGCAGAGGCATATATGGACGCGATATGGCTTGCAGATTGCTGCTGTCATGTTCACCAAAGACGTCTCAAATCGATTCAGAAACAAAAGCCGGATCCAAGATCAGAAAATGTATAAGTAACACCAAACGGGGAACTTTCTACAAGTATGGTAAATAATGTTTTTCTCATGCTCTTGGCACACGACACATCGCATTCAGTCCATACTCCGGAGCCTCGTCTCAGAGTTGTGATTAGAGTCTCACCCTCGCCAAGTTTCACCGTGAGACATGAGCCATGATATTTCGATAGACCGATAAAGGAGACGAAACGCACGTGTTCTAGAGGCAGCTTCTCTCTCATCCATAAACCATATGTCTCTCTAAAGACCCCCCGTGCCATTTGGCCATATCCTCAGTTTAGCTTTATGGATCTCTGTCTATCAGAACTTTATCGTGGTCACAACAATACCCACTCAACCGATACAGACAGATCACATCACTTCTCTTGCAGCAGGCTTTACTTTGAGTCTTTCTCTTCAACCACGCACATCTCAACCACACACTCAAGAGCATAACACAAGAATGATCAGACGCCACCCTACCGCTATTACCGTGACCACAGCAGACATTCTCGAGTACGACGATCAGAAGCATCTGGAAGAAATGACCAAACATCAGCAGAAGGTGCCCGAGAACCAAAAGTTCGAGCCTCCGAAGCCCCAGAAGGACCAGCGAAGCAAGGAGGAGCGTCTTGGAATCAGAAACTAGGGGCTCAGAGAGGGGCAGTGATGGGCTCGTGGCTCAGGCCAGGCTTTTGGGCGCTTTCTACGGGAAAAGACACACACACCTACAGCTGTGACAACACATGTCAATACTATTTATTCATGAACGAAGCGAGGAAGATCATCATGCATTTTGCTAGGAAACACACTCAGTGTGCCAGTGCTTGCTTTACAGCATCGCTACCGGTATCGTACCTCAACCAGTACAAACACTGGCCCTCGTATCGTAGTCGTAGCTAGTCCATACCAAATGCAGGTTAGGGCAAACTTTAATCAATACTCTGTATGCAAGTGAATGGGCAACTCCAAATTATCCACACGCTCTCCCTGCAAGACCCCAACACAACAATCAAGCGGTAGCCCCGACAACCTTTGCCCGTTGACACAAAAATGCCAAGTACTGAGCCTAGACGGTCGCGACGAACGCGTGTTGAAAGAAGTGAGTATTAATGACACCGGATTCCCGCGTTTTTGAGAGTCTTGGAGCAGTTGATAGACGCGTCTGATTTCAGAAAGAGGATGAACATACGTGATTGTTGTCGCTGGATCAAAAGTAGCATGTCTTCAATGTCATGTCCATTTGATTTCCGACCGATTTACGCGTTCTAACACCAAATCGCGTCATTGTCGAACGATTCGCGTTAGATGAAACAACTGCGTTTCCAGCATTAATACTAACCCAAGCATACAATGACGACGCCTCCGACTCTGATGTCGAGCCTGCCGTTCAGACACGACGAACCAAAAGACACAAATCCAACGCCAGCGGAAACGGCAACAACGCCAAGGCTAACCAGCTGATTGATCTTCCGGATGAGGCTGATGCGACTCCAAACTACCTGTACGATGCTCTGTGCGACAGCGAGTCTTCTCTGACAGAACTGGCCCGTGGCTGGATCGAAAGCTACGAGGAAAACTCGACGTTTGCCATCCGGGACTTTGTGAACATGATTCTTCGATTGGCTGGATGTCATGATGTGATTGAGACGCATGACATTGAGGAAGGAGATTCAGCAGCAGCCACTGTGGCCCAGCTTCAGGATCACGTGCGAGACAAGTCCGCCGCCCAGTATCCTCTCGTCAACAAGAAGCCCCCACACAAGTTTCTCAGAGACCATCTCAACGAGTTTCTGCGACACCTGGTCACCTTTGCCAGCGAAAAGGACCTGCTCTACGACGACGAGAACACTGAGGGCAACGTCATTGACAACCTGCTTATTTGGGTGTCTGCGCTGTCCTCCTCGAAACTGCGTCCTTTCAGACACACGGCCACTGTGGTGTCTCTTATGTTTCTGACCAACCTGTGCAACGTTTACAGCTCTGTTCTGGAGCTCAAGGAGGACAATGAGAAGGTGCTGACCAATGCGGCATCAGGCAAGGGCCGAGTGTCCAAGGGACGAAGCGAAGAGCGAGTCAGTGCTGCCAAGGATACTATCGAGACATGCGCCAACAAGATTGGCAAACTGGCCAACTTCATGAACGACATTTTCGAGACTTGTTTTGTCAACCGATACCGAGACGTGGACGCGCGGATTCGAAGTGAATGTGTGCTTCAGCTCAACAACTGGATTGAAAACCTGCCTTCTGTGTTCTTCGAAGACCAGTACCTTCGATACTTTGGCTGGCTGCTGTTCGATACCGATGCTGGAGTCAGAGAGTCTGTGGTGAACGGCCTAGCTAACCTGTTCGATACCCTCAACACCTCTGGCTTTTTGCATTTCACTGAGCGATTCAGATCTCGCTTGGTAGAGATGGCTCAGAGCGACAGTGATCTGGATGTTCGGGCTGGAGTGATCGAGTTCCTTGTGCTACTGCAGCAGGCTGGATTTCTTGAGCAGGACAATGTCGACAAGGTCATCATGCTGCTGCTGGATGCCAATGGAGTGGTTAGAGAGCAGGTGGTTGATTTCATCGTGGACTACTGCGAAGAGCAGAGTCAAGACGAGATCAAAAACATGGGCAAGAAGGTCAAGGCCATCAAGAGCGTCGACTCCAAGTGGGTTGCTTACAAGAGTGTGGTGTCTGTGGTCAGCAGTGCGATTGCATTGACCAATGAGGATGAAAGCAACGAGAATGAAGACACTGAGGAGAGCTCAGATGCCAACATTGAAGTGGGAGCTACCATCGCCGAAAATCTGACACAACACTACGAATCCGACGATGTCAAGAAGATGCTTTCATACTTGCTGTTTGATCCTTCTTCGTTATCTAAGGACAAGTTTGAGGAGCAGCTAAGTACCATTCTTCAGCTCTCTGCTAACCAGCAGACCTTTTTGCTGCAGCTCATCTCTGCTTGCGTGGAGGGTGTTTTCAAAGAGGCCAAAAACTCTAGAAAGGCTCAAGATGCCAACGATACAGAGGCCATTTCGTCTCTCATCATTGACGAGACCCCTGCTCTTCTGGACAAGTTTTCCTCGTCATCCGAGATGCTGACTCTGATCTTGCAATTGCATTCCAAGGTCGACTTGTCTCTCTACACTGTCAAGCGACTGGAAGATCAGTTCTCTGAGCTGCACTCCACTGTTTGTCGCATCTTCAAGACCCACCACAACCGACAGACTCAGCTTCAGTGTGTCAAGTTCCTTGCATCTGCCAAAAAACAAGACACTTTCCCCGAGTCTACGCTTCCCAAGCTCGCAGATTTGATGGCAGAGATCTCCAGTGATTTCTCAGACGTGCTGTCGGACCCTGCAGCTGACTGGAACACCATTGCCTCTGCCACTCAGCGAGTCGAAGTCTTGTGTCAGTTCATGCCCTTTTCCGAGGTCTCCACAGACGACTCTCTTCTGGACGAGGTCATCGCCAAGGTGAAGTCTGCTGTTGAAGATGACGATGCCAACGCCCAGATTGGCGAGTTCATCAACTCGGCCAACAACCTGCTCCGTCTTCAGCTGCTCTGGAGCATCACCAGCAGTGAGTCTACGTCCGATTCGGCGTCTGACTTCATTTCCGAGGTTTTGGGGGCCATGAAGGAGGTCATCATGAAGGAGGAAATGCCTGTCAGTGTCACCATCAAGACGGCTGGACTTTTCTTGGAGATTCTTGTCGCTCTGAAGATCAAGGACAAGTTGACGTTGGTCGGCGACATTATCGACAACGATGTGCAGGCACGTATCATGTACCTGTTCATCAATGCCGAGTACACATTTTTCGAGAATCTCGGTGAAGATGCTCCTACGATTGAGCGGCTTCCTGCTCTGTTGGGATCAGATGACGAGGAGCAACTCGAGGCCAACCTGGAGTCCAAGAACCCCTTGGAGGACTTGCAGTGGCTGCTATCCAAGATTTCTCTGGCAGTGACCGCCAAGATCTTGGACGAAAAGTGGAACTCCCGATTGACACTAAACCAGAAGTTGTACGCGTAAGATGGTGGGATGGGACTATTATATTTGAAAAAGGCGGTTGTTTGGAATGGTGTTTGATGTATCTAATATTATGATTGTACAGTATTGAATGGAACTACAAGTAAATATAGTAGTAGTTGTCTCGCGTCCTTAAATAAATAGATCATCCTATAATTACAATTTGCTCAGCTGTCTGATCGCTCTCTTGTCTCCGCCAATCTGATCCAGCAGAGAAGAGATCACCTTTGGAGGATTCGACTCAAGAGCAGCCAAAACTGGGGTTCGGCTGGTGTAGGGGAATTCTCGAGCCTTGTCATCAATGGAGTGATCGACCATGTGAGTGGCATCCTCCAACCGGGCGTCTTCACGAGCCAACAGACCTTCGATATCCAGACTCTCTCCATGGGGGATAGGGTTTGGATGGGTTGGAGTAATGCAGTCAAAGTCCACTTCCTTTCGAAGAACGTGGTCAATGTCCACGGCCGAGAAGAAAGCACAGCCCTGGGGGATGTCATCAATACCAGATTGCTGACAGAACATTCCTCGGGTCCAGATGTTGGACACTTGAAGAGCCATGGCAGCTCTGTAGGCGTCTTCATTTTTCACCAAGAATCGCAACTCGTCGTGAACAGTGATACAGAGTCTCATGTCAATGTCATATTTGGCAGCGAGATACTCCATGGAAACCACCAGCATGTGCAGGTAATCAACACCTGACGACTGAATAGTCCAGTTGACACGGGAGGTCATGAACGACGACTTCTTGAGGTGCTGGGAAGACAGAGCCTTGGTGATAACTGCTCCAAGAACAGGGGTCTCAGGCATCTCCTGAGTGGCAATCTCTTCGAGCTTGTTGAAAAGAATGCTCTCAGTTCCTCCAGAGTACTTTCCAATCGAGTAGATCTTCTTACCCTTTGTAGAGGTGTAAAGCTGGCCAGCCAGGGTAGCGGCTTCGGCATCAGTGACATTAGGGGCGAACTGCTTAAGAAGGGCCTCGGCAAACTTGAGACCAGCTCCGTAGATACGGCCGTAGTTGAAGATCTTGGCCTCGTTTCGAGAAATGCCCAGAATCGAAGCTGTTTTGGAATGAAGATCGGTGCCTTCGGACTTGGTGCCCTCCAGAGTCATCCAGCCAATCGCAGTAGAGCCATGGTTCTTGAAACACGAGTCACCGTAGAGAGAAGCGATCCACAGCTCCTCAGAGTCGACATCAGCTCCCACAAAAGAGTAGCCAGGAGGAGCCTTGATCATGGATTTCAGCTCGGATCCGATTCGGTTCTTCTTGGCGTTGGAGGCAGTCAGCCATGTATTCTCGACACATCGACGAGTAATGGTGCCCATAGGAATGATTCTGGGAATGATCATTCCGAAACCTGGACCACCTCCCATATCCACACCTTCACCGTCCCAAATGCAATGCTGAGACATGATTCGAGATCGGTTAGACACCCAATAAGAAGAGCAGACAGACATTTCAAACATCTCCCTGGTCTGAGGGTTATCTGAGCTCAGGGTTCCCTTCTCAAAGTGACCTAAGAAGGACTTGCCCATGAGCTGGGTGGTCCGAGTGTTGCCACCATCCTTATGAGGGATTCTGAAACACAGAGTGGAACCATCTTCTCGGAGATGGGGCTCTGTGTCAAGGGTAGCCATCTTGTACTTTTTGGCTTCAAAGTGAGCCTGTTCAGAAATGGGCACTCTGAACATCCATCCTTCCTGGTCACTCCAAACAACAGGGAAACCCTCCCATTTAAGACGTAGCAGCAGCGGAGTGATTCGAGTCTTTGTGGTAATATGCATAGGTCCCGTAGAAGACTTGAAAAGAGCCTTGTACCATTCAGGGTAGCCAGGGAACTTGACGTTCTTGGGGAGTCGTTCACCTCCACCTTGTTTGGCGGGAATCTTGACCATTTTGACGGGTTTGATGGTCCAATCCATCTGAGACAGCCAGGGGTCTTTCATCCAGGGCTCTGTTTCGGCCTCATCCTTGAGCTTGACGGCATCTGCCACCAAAGACTGGAGACCTGCGTCAATGGATTTTTTCATGTCCTGGTACATGGTTTCGCAACGATGTAGATAGTCCTTCCATTCGGAATCTGTAGGAAGAACGGCCGACGAGATGTTCTTCAATGCTGTGAAACTGACGGGGTGGGGACAAGTGTCCAGAAAGAGGGGCAGGATCTTCTTGAACACTTGGGCTGTGATCTCCACATCGGTGATGTTGTAGTTGATAGCCTGCTTAACCTCCTGTTTCAGCTCACCCATAGACTCTAGGCTGAACAACTCACGGTCGTCTTTGGACATGACGAGACCGTTCAGATGCAAATGGGCCACTTCGGCTAAAGAGTTGGTGGACGACACCTTAACCCAGGGATCCTCGGAGTAAGCATCCGCCAGATCATCTGAAATATCCAGCAGCTCGTTGACATTCTCCTCGTTACCCAGATCCTCCTCATCCATCAGCTTCTTCATTCGTTTCTGGCCCTTTCTGGCCTTCATCCACGTTCCTCGTTGTCGAGAACACATTCCGTTGACAGAAACATGCAGAGATAATGTGTCCATGAAGAAGTTCTTTGTTTGCTGCAGAGAGTATTCCTCCTTGACTGCTTGACGATCGTAGCCGATATTGTGTCCCACAATCACCCGGGGTTCATCCGGTGGTCCCATGGGGATGAGATGCATTGATTCCTTGGGGTGGTTGAGAATCATGTTCTCTCCTTCCGCGGCAGTCTTGGACTTGGCCTCCGGGTCCACTTCGGCAGCCTTGGACTCCACCAGCCAGGGGCTCTGCCAAACGTACCAAGCCTCCGTACTCACGGCACTGGCCATCACGGGGTATCCACTCACTTTGTAGAGCACCTCGATATCAAAAACAAGACCGTTCTCTCTCGGGTATTCGACTCGCTCTGGTTTCTTGCCCTTGGCATATCTCACCCATCCACTGATATCTGTCCTCACATCTTTGGGCTTGGGTTTGGCAGGCAACTCCTTAGTCATCATCTCCTGGATGATTTCCATGTAAGGCTCTCCCATGACCTTGGCCATACGGTAGAAGTGCTCATCCAAACTGGCTCCAAGCATGGGAGGCAGGTTGAAATCAATGATGTTTTCCTTCTTGGTCTTTTTGCCCAACAGCTCGTGTTTCTTCAGATGGTGTTTGGCCATGGTCTCCAACTTGACCATCTCAGGCTTGGTGAACGAGTTGGTCAGGTTGTATTCACCAAAAAGCTGGTTGTACAAGCCAGAAGACAACATCTGGATTCCCATGGGATTGATTCGTCGTCCTTCGGAGTCCACCTCCACATTCCCCTGTTTAACTGGCTTTTTCACAGTCTTGACAGCTTTCTTCACATCCTCCACATCTTCCCAAGCATTAGGGTCCATCTTCATATGATCAAAAGTGTCGGCAAACACAGGAGCTCCCTGTGGATCAAAAGTGGTATCCCATCCAGCCGCTCCAAACTCGGCATCTTGCCTTCGAGGACCTGGTCTGAGAGAAATGGCACTGTGCGTCAAGAGTCGGTGAAAGTGGGGGCTGGGGCGGGCAAGATGACGGGTCACGTGACCGGCATCCTGGCTCCATCGCCTAGAAACGGCCCTGAACCGAAGCATCGTATCTCGTCAGGTAGCTAGAGCGGAAACTGTTATCAGTCAAATCTAGAGATTTGTAATATGCCTGCATTTTACGCACTAATAATTTAGATCGCTTGCAGCACTTGCCAAACTTTAGCGGCCCGATTGGGACTGTGGTGTGACCAGGCTTATGTAAGGGTCCGTTAAGGGGTCTGGTCTAGGTGGCAAGTTGGGGGTAATATGGGGCTTTTGTAGTGCTTGCTGTATTCAGAGCTTGCAAATTTTGACGTCTGATCCGTTGTGTAGCATGTTGACATCTGTCACAGTCATAACCTGTAAACGGATCATAATCTGTGAGCCTATTTTGGAGTTTGAGATCATAACCTGTAAGCTACTTGTAGCTAAGTGGAGGGGCAGGAACTTGAGTTTTAAGCATCTCGTAATTAACACAACGATGTTGTGTTGACTTCATGCTCCACCCTCCACATTCTCATAACCTGTAACAATTCCCCCTACCCCCTAGCTATTCCACCTCGTCACTGTCACTAATGCCGTAAATGCCGATTGACGCATATCCGTTGCATGGGCTTGATATTTTTTGCCGTAACCTCCCAAGAGCTGAAGACTGTGGACAAGAGGGGCAGTATAATTAATGGTGAAGGAGATTCTATCGCATTGATGGTCGTACGACACATACGTCCGGAAGACATAAACGAGGCGAAACTGGACCTATTCCATGCCGTCAAACCACAGGTGGAAATGTACCTGGTACAGTATGTACTGTCGGCCGTACATACGAGTATACGGATACGGCTACCGACAGGAAGGGTATGTGAAGCAGCGTATTCGGACCGACGAGGAGGAGGTCGAGTATTCGGTGTTGTAAAAGTGAGTCGGAGTGAGTAAGGGAGAAAGGGGGGCTGGGTGTGGTAATATAGGGAAGGTGTTATGGCACGTGACTTGTAGAATACGTGTGGAACACGTGTGGCTCATAATATGTGGTGGAGGGGGACAGCGATACGTGTTCTTCAGCTCAGGACTGCTTCTCTCCACAGACAAAAACGAAACCCAGCCTGGGCTAATGGTGCGATTGGGGAAAAATATAATTAGTCTTGTTTGCGACTCAAGGTTGTCAAGGTTCCATTGTCTGCGCGGATTGGGTTCATTTAATTTTACTCTTTCGGCCAAGAGTGGGGGACTCGGGATAATTTAGCCGATGACCTATGGGGGGACTGTCGAAATCGGATTTTATAAAGTGGTCGGCAGGTCATATGTTTGTCTCAAGTTGCGGCAGGTGACGTCATAAACAGGCTCGGCAGGCTTTACAGGCCTCTACCTGCCTTCTGGCGTTCCGTACCGCCCCATAGTTCTGCTTGTACCAGGTAGCCACTCATCTCTACGTTTTCTATTTTGGCCAAGGTCTCAGAGGGCTCGCAAAAGTGCAAAATACGGTCGGCATGAGACCTGGGTCTTGGCGATGTGGAGTAATTAAATGGTGCCAGTGAGGAGAGAGTATGGGAGCACTCATTTCGGCAAATCGGGGAAATTATTTTCGGCCGAGGGTGCTGGCCTTACAGTGCGACCCTCGAGTCCGTAATCTGATGGTTTGACGTGTGGATATACAGCAAGTCTAGTATGACGTACGATTCAGGTTTTAGTACGGGCCTCTCTCGCAAGCGTCATTCGCAGCTTTTTCCATCACCCTTTGTCTACTCTGCGAAGGTTGAGTACATACGGAGTAGCTTGACACTACGTATAGAGTGTTCCGTTCCGCAAGGGTTCCGCGAGCAACCATTGTATCGTACAAGCACGAAGTGTCACGTTCGACAACGAGTGCAAGAAGATCACAGCCTCAGACAGATTAAGTATTATGAAGCGAGGCAAAAATATTACACACTGGTGCACCACAAGTGACACACGAGCCATTAGGGTCTGAAACAGCTTGGGGTTGTGGGTCAACATCGTCGTAATACTTGTGCCCGCACTCCGTATCGTAGCTACAATACTGCGCCGTCCTATTCCTTGCACTTGCACTGCTGCACTGATCATCAGCCAGATGCCATTGTTCGTCTCATCTCATCTCGATGCAGCTGAAGAGCCGCCGAGACCAGGGCCGCAAAGAAACCAGGTCTCAGACTACTTGTATCATCTCTGTGGGTCTGCAGAAAGATCCTACGAGTGTGCGTTGCGATTTATGGCCACCGAGAGAGACTTGTCTCAGCCCGTTAAAAGCCAAGACGGATAAGAACACGTCTGATACGAGACATTTTGTGTGGGAGCTAGACAACGTCAGAACCCTGCTCCCACACAATAGCCCTTGTTGAAACCACCTACTTGTAACACAAGTCTCTCCCCTTAGCCCTTTTTAACCTCCAGTTGTCCACCCAGCCCGCCGCCGTGAGCCCGCCCACAGGCTTAAGTCCTAAAGCCTTTAGGTGGAGGTTATTTGCAGAAAAGTTTGGCACGAAAAGCCTTGCCTGATGTGGAAGTCAAGCAAGCAAGTAATCGAGAGTAGAGATGTATTCGCGCATCCGTCCAACTTCCTCAGATTTGTTTCTCCATTATAGCTCTCTTGACCTACCCAGAACCACCAAGAACACCCTAGTCTATAACTACCTCCAACTATTCTCCTCAAGTTAAGCTCACTTGGCCACCTACAACAAAGGCACATTACCCAACTCTAAAGGCCTAAAAGACTTCCCCTTCATGCACCCGGACTTTAATGGGAAGAATTATAGCGTCCCTGTCCCTTTGTGCGTCCCTGTACATGCGGAAAGAGTCGGTGAGGGAGACTCAGATCACGAAACCGCCTTTTTCAATCTTTTTCCGCTCCACCATCGACACGAACCCGCTCCCACGACCCGGGTGCGCGCCACACTAGCTACAGGAGCAAGACCACAAAGTTGGACGAGTCAGACTTTGTTAGCGACACGCACACAGCCACCGACGACTTATAGAGCCGGTCACTAGCTTGAACCACACGGCTGTGAGGGCTACACAGGCTGAGCTCTGCGACACAAAGAGCAAGCCTCCAACGACGGCTCGAACGACATTTTCTACGACAGCGGCCCGTTGTCAGCTCACCATTACATCGGCTCCGCAACGACAATCATTAGCTACATCGAATTGCACCCGCTGAGGTTCGTGAGCTCAACACAAAGCACCGGTGCTCAAGTACAACGAGCATCTTCAACTTAACAACACACACACAGAATGAAATATGACGCAACCACCATTGCCACGACACTCCTCCTTCTTATTCTCTTCCAATCCTCACATGTGCTAGCCACAGACGTCACGGACTCAGCTGACCCACTGTGGGACAGCCAGTACACGGCTTCGCAAAACCGGTCTCTTCGCATTGTTTCCATATGTTTTTCCTCGCTATCTCTGCTGGCGGGAACCTATGGAATCTTCTGGTTCTTCTTCCACCAGTACAAAAAACGACATTTGGCGAAAAACGTCGGGTTTCGGAGCCGCGTCATCAAGTTCCGACGGAAGTTGGTACTCGCCTTGATTCTGTTTGATTTCCTCAAGGCGCTCATGTTGACTATCTACCCTGCAAAGAAACTGTGCGGAACCCCAGACTCGCCGCAGTTTGCAGCAGTCATAGGATGGTTCACAAACGTGGCCATAGAGGGAGGCGATATGTCCGCCTTTCTCTTGGCCGTGCAGACAGCTATGATGGTTTTTGCTCCCCAAAACGAGCACTCCAAGGATAACTTGTGGAACAGAAGATTCGCAAAGTACTTTCAGAACGGTCTATATCCTTACAGAAAGTACATCTACGTCTTCTGCTTCACGATCTTTCCCACTCTGCTGTCGTCACTGGCGTTTGTAGGTACCAGCTATCCTGCAGCTCGAGATCTCGGCTTTCGAGGGTACGTTCCTCTGCCCACGTTTGTGTTTCTGCCAGCTTCACCGACATGGTACCGAGCTGCTCTTTCATGGGGACCGCGATACTTCATCATGTTTGCGATTTTTGCGATTTACATTGCAGTGTTTCTTCATGTGAGACGGGAGTTTAAGAGATTGGATGTTTCGATGGCCGAGTTGGCTGGATCGGAAGGAGGAGAGGCATTGGAGGATACGGTGGAGTCCCGAAAGGGAACGTGGACAAGGGTGCGGATTTGGCTAAGTCATTTTCCTGGTCTCGGCCTCTTGTACCATCACCACCATCATTACCCCAGCATTGGGGAGGATATTTATGGGGAGGGAGAGAACGAAGATTGGCCGGGAGATAGCCTTCAAGAGAGTTCTTCGGATCTGGAGGCACAGGGCGGTCCACACACATCGAGTCTCTCTACGCCTCCAGGAACACCCACTCGGGCACCTGGTAGTTCCGCAGGAAACGGAGGACCTGTTACTGCTACTCCTGGCAGACGAGCTGCCAACTTGTCAGACTTGCAGTCGCATATTAACAGGCAAAACCTGAAACGGTTCCGGCAGCGACGGGCGGATATTGAGCGCCAGATGAACTACATTTTCATCTACCCTTTGGCGTATCTGCTGCTGTGGACTGGTCCCTTCGTTCAGCAGGCCATGCAGTACTCCAAGCACAAGAACGAGTACAGCAAGTTCTCTATCATGATCTGGGCGGTTGTTAGCCAGGCTTCCAACTGTTTCATTGATACGGTAGTGTTCATTTTGCGAGAGTCGAATCTTCGAAAGTGGAGACGAGAAAGGAAGCTGCGAAAGCAGGCTGAGGAGACCACCCAGGAGTGCACGGAGTGCCAGGATCAAAGCGACAAGCCCCTCGATGACGACAGTCAGTCTAGAAGCGAAGGGAACGATTCTTCAGCAGGAACTATCATTTCGCCGCCCACTTTTGGCAACTACGAGATGAGGTTTGGAGGAAGTGGTGGCGGTGGAGAAGGGCCAGGCCATGGGATGAGGGAGACGTCGGATCCCAGTGACTCGGACGCTCGAGATTCAGATCCTCTATCTGCGCCCCCGTCTGCGCCCCCTTCTGGTTACCAGACTCCTCCTGCGGTCACCTTCCCTCCTTCGCTTGCCAAGAGCCCCGCAAGGGACACTGTTCCTGAGATGATGTTTGTGCGGTCTCCTGGGGGAGTTACATTTGGTGTTCCCTTTGGCCGACGATCTGGTGAACTCGAGCGAGAACAAGCTTCAAGCCAAAGCCAGAGCAGCCACAGCCATCGCGATTCGCATCGGGACCATCACAAGGGCAGCATTAGTTGGGGATTTGGAGGACGACGCAAGAGCGAGCACAGCAACAGTGCAGATGATGACGAGTTGGATCTGGTTGACTTTTTGCGCCAGTAAGCATCACTAGAGGCCCGTGCCGGCATGTACATAGGCGACGGACAGGAACTATTTATTTATTTATTGCATACTCATTAATCAATGTACAGGTACATATTTACAAACGTCACTATTGTAGCAACAGTAACGATAGGTATGGAGCTGAGCACCGGGTAACAAAGGTACCCGTTAGGGCAAGAGTTGAGCGCACAGGCGCTCGAACTTAAATAGCACTTTAACCGTCTACGCGTGTACTTCAGAGCCCAATACGCGTCACAACCCTTTCCCTAAATGGGTCTATTTAGTGCTGCTCGTGTTTCGCGTTTTTCTTCCATCTTTTCGAAACACATCCACACACTCACAAACACAAACAGCATGTCTCTCAAGGTTGCCTTCCTCAACGAAAACGCCCGAGCTCCCACTCGAGGCTCTGTTCACGCTGCTGGCTACGATCTGTACGCCGCTGAGGAGAAGACCATTCCTGCCAACGGCCGAGGACTCGTCGACCTGGGTCTGTCCATGTCCATTCCCGAGGGCACCTACGCTCGAATTGCTCCCCGATCCGGGCTTGCTGTCAAGAACGGTCTGACCACCGGTGCCGGTGTCATTGACTACGACTACCGTGGCCCCGTCAAGGTGATGCTGTTCAACCACAGCACCGAGGATTTCAACGTGACCATCGGCGACCGAGTGGCCCAGATGATTCTCGAGCGAATCGTCACCCCCGACGTTCAGGTCGTTGAGACCAACGAGCTCGACACCACTGAGCGAGGAGCCGGCGGTTTTGGCTCTACCGGCATCAACGACGACAAGAAGCGTAAGTTGGAGGAGGTCGAGGTTGAGGCTAAGGAGGCGGCCGAGTAAGGCGTCGATTGAAGAATCGAAACGATCAAAGGCAGTGGCCCGGTATCAAAGAAACATTGACTAATCCAGCCCTGTAAATTACGTCTCACGACTCCCTAAAGACATTGTCGTATGACCCATGTTCTTGTCGAATGACAGACACACACCAAAACATTACGCCGCACATTATTTATCTAATTGATACACATTCATGACCCAAGTTGGGTGGACTGTACTGGTAGAGTTGCAAATCGGCCCTGAAATTTGCAGTGGCGGTGCTCTGTTGCTGAGTCACTTGATGTTATTGTTCGTCATGGGACATGGCGGTAAGTGTTCGTCAGCAAGGGAATGGAGCAGTGGTAGAGCTGTAGCAGGACCCGGAGTATGGAGTAGCATGAGTAGATGTAGACCACCTCTTTGCATGAATTGGCACACCAGTGAGCCCCCAGTTTATCCCAGCTCAGATTAGCAGAAGTCCGATTCAGTCCGTTTGATTCCCCGATTCAGGTCCCAAACTGATCAGCACTGAGACAATGGCCACAAGTAGCACCAGACCGGCGTATACAGTAATATGGCATTGCTATTTCAAGTACAACCTCCGTCCCCGAAAATTACCCCATTGGGAATTTTTCGACTGTTCAAATGCATCAGCGCACTATCCGCGCCACCCACATGACACACATCTAGACCCGGCCCGATGGCCACTGCTTTATCTTTGGGATCAAGGATCTGACTAAAACGGTGCTTATTTTACGTTCGAGGCCAATTGTGGGGCACAAATTTATAAGCAACGAGGGTTTGGGCAGTTGATGGGGTGATTAGTTCGAGTGCGACTTGGGCCTAGGTGTCGGTAGGAACAATTTGGCTGCGCACAATCGGTTACATCGACCTTTCTGAGCGAGATTTGCTGTCAGGCGACGGTTTCTCAGTATTCGATCTTGATGCAATTGACAAACAGCTCAGATCGTGAAATTTCATTCTTCACATTTTAGACTTCCAAGCAAGTGGTGCATGACACACTCGGTCGCATACAAAAAGGACTGTTCGGAATCACAGACTTTAAAAGGGTGCTACACTTGCTACCGTCTTCTTCACTACACCTACAGAGACACACTCAATCATGCTACGACTCAAAACCCCTGCCCGACGTCTGTTTTTCCAGGCTCGACGATTCCAGTCTACCACCACCGCTGCCAACGGCAACGGAACTGCCGTGGTGCTGGTCAACATGGGGGGCCCTTCGTCTGTACCTGAAACATACGATTTCCTGCTCAGACTGTTTTCCGACAAGGATCTGATCCCCCTGGGTCCCTTCCAGGGGCCTTTGGCCAAGTTCATCGCCTGGAGACGAACCCCTGTCATTGAGAAGCACTACGGAGAAATCGGAGGAGGATCGCCCATCAGAAAGTGGTCCGAGTTGCAAGCGGCCGAGGCGTGCAAGAAGCTCGACACTCTGTCGCCCGAGACAGCCCCTCACAAGCCCTACGTGGCCTTCCGATACGCTAACCCCCTCACTCCCGACACATACGCGCAGATGAAGAAGGACGGCATCAAGCGAGCCATTGCCTTCTCCCAGTACCCTCAGTACTCGCTCTCCACCACCGGATCCTCCCTCAACGAGCTTTACCGAGTCCGAAAAGAGCTGGATCCCAATGAGGAGATTGAGTGGTCCGTCATTGACCGATGGCCTACCCACCCTGGACTCACCAAGGCCATGGCTAACAACATCAAAGAGCAGCTGGCTGCCTACCAGAAGGAGGGTGTCAACCCCGATGACGTCACCATCCTCTTCTCAGCACACTCTCTGCCCATGGAGGTTGTCAACAAGGGCGACCCTTATCCCGCTGAGGTTGCTGCCACCGCCTACGCCGTCATGACTAATTTGGGCTTCTCCAACCCCTACAAGCTGGTGTGGCAGTCGCAGGTCGGCCCCAAGCCCTGGCTGGGAGCCCAGACACAGAAGATGGTCGACGAGTACCAGAAGGAGAAGAAGCCCATCATTCTGGTCCCTGTGGCCTTCACCTCTGATCACATTGAGACTCTGCACGAGCTGGATCTCGAGGTTCGAGGAGAGGCCGAGCACCCCGAGCTGATTCGGCGAGCCGAGTCTCTCAACGACAACCCTCTCTTCCTTGACGCTATGGCTGACATTGTGCACACCCATCTGCGAATTCTGAATGGTGACGTGACTGCTGCGGAGGTTGCGAAGGAGAAGGGTCTTCAGTCCAAGATTCTGCGAATTGAGGGTCCTGGAGCCAAGGGAGAGCGAGGCGAGTTCCACGAGGCCATTAACGCCAGCGGTTAGACACATCTTTTGGACGGTTTGTAAATAAGTGTATAGAGGAGATAGACACGAAATGATGAATTGCAAAGTTGAGAGTGGTAATGACGCAAGCATATATCTCCACACTCTGAGCAACCTAGAGACGGGTATGCAGATGAGGAGGCTGTGTTGACGCACCCAGCCAGATATCAGCGTAGCTTCAAGCCATTAAACTCACCAAGAAGGACTGCCTTACTTGGGCGCTTGGCTGCACTACAAACACATTTTGGCCGGGGCAATGATACCTCTAGAACAATCGAAAGCCCACGGCTGAAACACCGCCCTCATCGAACCATGAGATGCACTGTCTTCGTAACTCTCCGGCCAGTTTAGCGCCACCAATAACCCATTGTACCACCAAAGTTCCGAACCTAACTCGAAATTCTAAGGCGGACCGAGCCAGTATAAAAGAGTCCATGGGGTACAATTAGGCCTTCAGCAACTACGAGAAACAACAACCAAAATGCCCGACGACAACCGAGATACTGGTCACGATCACCCCGTTGAGGTGGAGGAGCTCCAGCGACATTACCAGATCAAGCTGCTCAAGCTCCATCCTGTTGAGAACGCCATCTTCATTGCTAAGTTCATCATTGTGGGTCTCTACTTTTACTACACCTTCAAGATTGACTACACCTACTACGTCTCGTCGTACGGCTGGTACCTGCTGGCTCCAATTGCTGCTCTGGCTCTTGAATGGATCACTTACCCTGTGGCCTTTGTCTTGCAGTACACTCAGGAAACAGGACGAGAGAAATACCAGTACATTCGACTGGCAGCCAGTGTAATTGCCTGGGCTGTTCGATTCACCTTTTACGGCCGATACGAGGTTCGACGAGAAGTGTTCATTGTTGTTGCTGTGGCCATTTCGTCCATCATTCTGTGGTTTGCAAAGTGGCGAATTGCTCTTCACAAGCGAGTCATTCAGCGATCTTTTGACCGAGCCGTTGACCCTGAGCGACCATAAGTGTGTCCATTGACAATTCGACACGACCCTCATTTAATTCAAGTCATTCCTTCGGTAGTGAAGCGCAGTCACGGTTGAATTGTGGCTGAAGTCAAGACGTTGTTTCAGTGTAGTTAACAGGGCCAGGCTCCGCATCCCAAGTAATTCCCCTTAAACCCTATTCTCATTGTCTGGTTCATGCGACCTGCGATATCAAACCTAATTTGAGATGGCTGTTTGAGGGGGCGAGCCAACAGAAGAAGACATGTAGACCCCTGAATGCATTCTGCGGGCTAACAAAAGAAGCCGCAATAGACCCCAAAAAGCGCACCCGAGAAAAGATACAAAGAGACCTCACATCCCTATCCACCTACGCATTATAACCTCGATGTTAATACCCTCATTTTAACTAAGATACACGTGATTATAGAGTTCATATGCATCTCGCTCGTTTAACGTCGTTGCTCACCACGAGACACTTGAGCAAGATATTGTCATAGGGAGCTTCCCTTAAAACGTGCCCAGCCTTCGACTCAACCACTCAATCCCACAAACATGGCCTTTCCGTGGGCAGACAAGTGGGCGGCTGATGCCTCTGCATCCACAGGACTGCCGCCTGATCTTCTGAAGATCGCGTTCACTCTGATCATGTCTTACCCGCTGAGTTCTCTCATGAAACGACTGCCCGATGACGCAAAGAATCTCAAGATCATCTACATTATCACGGTATCCGTCTTCTACTTGGTGGGTGTCTTCTCACTTTACGGTGGAGCGACCACTCTGCTCTTCTCTTCAATGGGTACCTTCTTCATCACCCAGTGGAAGAGCCCATACATGCCCTGGGTCAACTTTGGCTTCGTCATGACCCATCTCTTCACCAACCATCTGAGATCACAATTCTTCCCTGAATCCTTCGACCCCAATGTCATCGACATCACCGGAGCCCAGATGGTGCTCTGCATGAAACTGTCCTCTTTCGGATGGAACGTCTACGACGGATGGCAGATTGAGAAGGGCGAGAAACTCAGCGACTTCCAGACTAAACGGGCTGTTCTCAAGCACCCCAGTCTCATGGATTTTCTCGCCTTCGTGTTCTACTTCCCTTCCATTCTGACCGGCCCCTCTTACGACTACATGGAGTTCCACAACTGGCTGGATCTCAGTCTGTTCAAGGAGCTGGAGAATGACCCCGATCCCAAGCGGGCTGCTCGACGAAAGAGACACAAGATTCCCCGATCCGGAATCGCTGCTTCCAAAAAGCTTGCCGCAGGTATTTTCTGGATCGTTCTGTGGACCCAGGTGGAGGCCCGAATCTCCACCGCCTACTCTTACTCAGACGCATTCACCAAGGAGCACAACATCTTCGGACGAATTGTGTACCTCTACATGCTCGGGTTCATGTACCGACTCAAGTACTACGGAGCTTGGTCCATTTCCGAGGGAGCCTGCATTCTTTCTGGCCTCGGATTCCATGGTGTGGATCCCAAAACCGGCAAGTACAAGTGGGACCGTGTCCAGAACGTTGACCCTTGGGGATTCGAGACTGGCCAGAACACAAAGGCTCTGCTGGAGGCATGGAACCAGAACACCAACAAATGGCTGCGAAACTACGTCTACCTTCGAGTGGTGCCCAAGGGCAAGAAGCCCGGTTTCCGAGCCACTCTTTTCACATTTGTGGTTTCTGCTTTCTGGCATGGAACCAGACCCGGCTACTACCTCACTTTTGTGACCGCTGCCATGTATCAGTCTGTCGGCAAGTTCTTCCGACGGTACCTGCGACCCTTCTTCATGGGACCCGATGGAAAGACCCCAGGTCCTTACAAGACCTACTACGACATTGTATGCTGGATTGTTACCCAGGCCGCATTTGGATACGCTACCCAGTCTTTCATGATCCTGGACTTTTGGCTATCTCTCAAGTGCTGGAAGAACTCGTGGTTCCTGTTCCACGTTGCTCTCGGCATCATCTTTGCCATTGCCAGCCCCTACAAGTCATGGGCTATTCCTCAAATCAAGAAGAAGCAGGCTGGAGCCGTCACTGATAAGAAGGTGGAGCCCAAGAAGGAGGCAGAGTTGGATCTCGACAAGGACATTGCGAAGACCAAGACCAAGTAGGCGTGGCGTATTATGTACATTAAATATTGGTGGCTTACACAATAAATAAATAAAATTACTTTACTTCGATACTACGCTGCCCACTAAGTTTCGTATCTGTACGACAGCTCCTCGTCCCCCATCCACTCGTCATGTTCAGAAACAACACCCTGCTTTTGCAGCTCGTCTCTTCGTCGATTCTCTTTGGTGAGCACCCACCAGAGAATGCCGGTGATGACGATTTCAGCAGCCACAAATGCTAGAGCTGTGGCGTGTCCCGGAATATATCTGGGTGCTGTGTTACTTCTGTAGATCTGTACACCGTAAATGGGTGCGATGTCTCCAATCATGATCTGGATAGCTGCAGCAACGGACCGTTTAGTTTGGCCAGAGACGTTGATACTGGGCCACGAAAGAAGAGTTCCAAGAGCTGGATAGATTCCAGCAGCAGCAAAACAGACACCGACATACTTGGCTCCAGAAGTGTGGGTGGTCAAAAGCAGAATGTACCCAATCAGAGCAAGAACACAGCCAGCAATGATATACAGACATCTGTTTCTGGTTCTCTCGGCCATGAGGGCCGCAGCCAGAGTTGTGATTGTTGCAGCAGCGTAGACGGGGACTGTCAGCAGTTGAGAGACGGTGGTTGAGTAGCCAAAGTTTTTGATAATGGAAGGTAAGAACATGGACAAGGTGTACAGAGGTAGAGCTAGGGCGTGGAAGGAAATAGCGTAAAGCCAGACCTTGACGTCTGTGAAAGCTCTCCACACCCATTTCCATTCAAATTCCTCTTCCCTGACAGCGTCTCCGTCCAGTTCCAATCTCTTTGTGACAATATGCCTTTCTTCCTCGTTCAAGAATCGAGCTGTAGCTGGGTAGTTGAAGATGAGAAAGTAGGCGGCAATAGCCACAACCACAGTCAGAAGACCTTCAAGGATGAAGATCCATGCCCAACCTCCCAGGCCGGCAATTCCCTTCATGAAGCCGATTCCGTAGGCCAGGAGACCTCCGAAAGCTCCAGCCAGAGCAGCGCACGCAAAAAAGAGAGCCACTCGGTAGTGAATCTCGTTTCGCTGGTACCACATTGAGAAGTAGAAGAGAACACCGGGGAACAGACCCGCTTCTGTCACTCCAAGAAAGAACCGGTTGGCCAAGAACCCAGCAGAGTTGTGTACGACACCAGTCAAAGTAGAAGTGATACCCCAAAGCAACATCACTGTAGGCAGCCAGATTTGAGGAGTCGTCTTCTTGAGAATGATGTTGCTGGGAACTTCACATAAAATGTATCCCAGGAAGTAGAGAGACAGAGATGTGAGGTAGTCTGCATCAGAGAGATTGATGGCATCGTTGAGTCCTTCCAGACGAGCATTACCAGCATTGGAACGATCCAAGAATGATAACAGGTAAAGTAGAGAAAGAATTGGCAGTAACCAAAGATCGATTTTTCGCACAATTCGCTTCTCTTTGCTCTTTTCCTCGGGTGTCAAGTGTGCCTGGTGCGATTGCACCTGAACGATATCAGTACTGGAGATGGACAGTTGTTTTTCGGACATGTTCCTTCGATACAAGAGTTGTTGTTGATCTTCAATTGTCACGCGCCACGACGCTTATATATCGTCACCTTCCAAATCATTCTTGCGTTGAATGTCTCTGAAACTATTAAAGCCACTGCGATGCGTCCACCATCTCCGCCGAAAGCAACAACTGTGGCGTTTCCGGTCTCTGAGTCAACTGGTCGAAGAGGGCAAGTGACGTCGGTTTAGCCTCATTTGAGAAGGATTCGGAAGACGAATACTCACACACGTTTTTGTGGCTTAGCTTTTAGAGCATGGTCCTTGTAGCTTGATCCCGATTAGCTCGCGGTAGTGCCTGGACCTAAGCGACATGGGGTTTGACACATTTGATAAGGGGCTTGTGCAGTGTGGGTCTAGACGCATCGAGCGCATTTCTATATTAGTAAGCTATTTAGTTCATTCCAGTTAGCCGCTCTCACTCACTTAGCCTTATGAGACCTTTCCCACTCATCCCTTGTTCTGAGACCCTCCATTGCGTGATTCAGCCACGGCTGAGCTACCGGAACTTAATAATTCTGGGAAGAAGCGTCGTGGCTTCGGTAAGATGAGTGTGGCCAGTGGAGGCGGTGAATTAGGTGGACCGAGGCAGGAGATCACTGTATCTCAACGGTAGCACCAGGCTTCTCGTAGCTCGGCTTACGGTGTGGCCCAGTTAGGTCTCCTGTTCACGTTCTCAAACCGCCAAAGTCAATCTGTAGGCTAACCGTAAGACAAGCGCTAACCGGCTCCTTACAAGCCCTCTCCGTCCAGAAATCTAACATGCAACGAACTCTTGGCTAGTGCGCCACTGGGGTTTTCCTTGAAGGAGTCATCTGCGCATGCAATAGCCAACATGTCGCCGGATGTAGAGTCCACATCAAGACCCATGACACTTGTGGGCATGTGGGGGTACTGCTTGAGACGTCGGCGCTGTTTGCCGTCCCAGCAGTACACCACTCCGTCTGATCCTCCCGTGAAGAAGGCCGGTGTGGATGGATGGAAGGCCACTCCGTTGACTGGATGAACCTCGACCCGACCCTGGGCATCGGGCTCCTTGCCTCTGTGGCACTTGAATGCATACTTTCCAGCCTGAGCCTCGGGAGACGGATCAAACCATTCTATCGCCACACGTCCTTCAATCGACGTGTTGGCATAACCTCTTCCATCAGGCATACTTCTCACTTTCCGAGTCATGAACTTGAGAGACGAGTCTCGACGTTGGAACACCTCGCCCATGTTGCGAATGTCGTAAATGTGGACCTGTCGGTTTCCCAGCCCGCAAACCACGTAATTGGAGTTCGTGGCCTTGTCCATGGTGTAAATCTTGCCTGCTGTAGGAATCATCATCGAGCTATCCTTGTTGCCGAATCCTCCTCGAGCGTCGATGAATTGCAAGTTCTTGTCCCACGAACCAGACACAATCAAATTGTTGCCAGCGTCGCAAACCACCGACGAAATCGCGTCTTCATGCTGTTGCCCTATGCTCAAAAGTTCCCCTGCCTGAAGATCCACGGCTTCCACCACACCTGCCAATCCACCTGTGAATGCCACTCCGTTGTCTCCCCAGCAACAGTCAAGAACCGGACTGGAAGCAGACACTTCTGTGACCTGTCGAGAGTTCTCGTTGTTTACCGAGTACAGACGTAACTTGGTATCCCAAGAAGACACCAACAGATGCTTCTGGGGACCCCATGTGATTTTCGATATGAGATCTGGCAAAGCGTCGATTTGTACTGCGTTAGAGGGTGTCGCTCGGAGTAGAAGAAGGTGTCGTAAAGGTACTCACCTGTGGTCATTTTTTGCGTAGTTATCAAAGGTTGGTGATGTTCCAGAGTGTATACAAGATCGTGCATGTCCATGTGCATGGTTGTCATGGAGACGCGTCGAGATGGGAGAAGGGTTAGGGCTGGGGTACGTTGACCTCGTTCACGAAGAAATGTGTGGCGAGAGCACTTGGAAATTATTCCACACATGAAGATATTGTAGCTTTGGTTAATGCTGGTAGGTCCAAGATCAAACATTGATTTCTTTTCCAGCTCCAAAACAGCCCACTTTAATTTAAGGCTTGTTGTGTCAACATGTGGGTGTTCTTGTATAGTGGTGGAACTGAGTGGAGCAATTACGGTAACAGCTGTGCCTCATTGAAGTCCACAATTGAGGCTGAAACGACGATCGCAAGAGTTTGTTGGTACGGCGTACCTGGTGCTCGTTTCAGATCACTTGCAAAGATAACAGAAACTTGCATATGAGCAGTATTGGGCACTTTTGTCAAGTGAGGGCTAAGACAGAGGCTTTGAATCTTGATGGGTAGCTAGACGTCAGCTGGGTATAGGCCCCGCCTTCAACTTATAAGTTCCGTATACGGGGGTGGGCGGCAAGAATAGCGTTCTCAGGAAAGTGTTGTTGATAGGTTAGAGACTGATGCTGAGTGTTATTAGGGGTAGCTGTTGTACTGGTTCTTAATTCAAATATCTGTGGTGATCATACTAACTGAAACTAGCTACCTCCTATTCGCTGTTTCATAGGTCATCTCCATAGCATAATATCCAGCTATAATTACTGTAATTACTGTTGAATCCACCCATCTGTTAGACAGATTCGTATATCTGCATGCATGCTTGGAAGTTTATCCCAAAGAATGAATTCGACGTGTAGCTCACCGATGTCGAGAATTACTGGGCAATGGATGTTGAGCACCTAAAACGACACATCCTAGTCATTGGGAGAGCTATGCTTGCATCTGGCGGTCTCTCCGTCACCCCTGTTAGCTTTTGGTACGGTAAAACCCCTCGCCAAATAGGGTAAAAGAGCAATCCTCAACACTAGACTTTTTCGAGTACATGCCTCATGCAGCAACATCCTCCTCCAAAGGTCTCAACAGGATCTGTGTTATCAGATAGACAGACATCTTTCAGCACCGTCGCAAGCTATCAACGGCACTTTGTTCAGTGTTCCTCGCATCATGACCTCGACCGTGGAATTGGCTGAGCCGCTATCGTCACAACGCAACCTCAAGGCCATCAGTCTAGCGTTCCATAACCAGAATGACGATCAAAACCTCTCACTACGACCTGTCTATTCTCATGGTAGCGATGTCAGCAATGGGGACTCGGCTAAGAGCGACTTGTCGAGCTGGAACCACTCACCGAGGAACCACCAAAGCGCAAGTAGCCACGACAAGGACTCCTCAGATGACTTGTCGGCCGAGAACCTGAGAGGAGGAAAAGTTGCAGACCCGGACGGCAACGTCATGAGTGACGCCTCCGACTCGGATCTGGACACAGACGGGCCGGAGCCGTTCAATCCGCACGAAAAACTGTCTGTCAAACTCATGGACAAAATGCTGGCTCTGGCTCTGCCGCCCAAATCAGCATCAGTAGCAAAGAGAGTCAGAATCCAACAGGGCAAAGATCCTTTCAGCATGAATCTCATGGGAAAGAACTTCCGAGGCGTCACGTCGCGTTTCACCATCATCTACGAGACGTATTATACGGTTCTGGAAATTCTAATGTGGAAGAGACCGACTTTCACTCTTGGAGTCATGGCCATCTACTCATTCATCTGCTTGCATCCCCGACTGCTGTTCATCACTCCGTTGGCATACATCATGTTTTGTGTCATGGTCCCCGCATATGCTTCTAGACACTATGATGTTCAAGAAAACTACCTTACTACTCAATGGCCTACAATTGAGCCCAAGATCCCGGCTCCCGCTCCCGAATTCTCCAGAGACTTTTACATCAACATGGTGGACACCCAGAATGCCATGACCGACTTCATTCGCACCTATGATATTGTGGCCAGTATTCTGGCTCACTTGATCTATTTTGCTGGCGATGAGTCCCTGAGTGCAGCCATCTACTTTATTGGAATGATCGGTGTGGCCGTGTTCTATGTCTACGGAGACACGATTCTTCGAATCATGCCATGGCGTTTCTTTTTTTTTGTCTTTGGATGGGCCGTCATTCTGTTGCTCAATCCAATGCTACATAGAATGGCTCTGAGAGAGTACAAGAAGCTTCCCCACGAGACTAGGGAGAAGTTCACCCCCAAGGCGGTGAAAGACGTGATTGATGAATTGGCAAGAGACGAGTTTCTCTACCACACCAAAGACGATGTACGAGTGGTGGAGGTGTTTGAACTGCAAGAGTTGGACGTCCACAACAGACAATGGAAGACAGCCACATATGTTGCCACTCCTCACATTCCTTCCATGCTGCATGAGCCCAATTACTACGCCGACCCTGACAATCTGAATCTGAGTCCCACGGCCTCAGCCGGTTCAGACACCTCTGAGTCTCGGATTTTGCCTCAGTTTCGACACACACACGGCATCCCCGACAGGACCTTTTCGCCCCCACCAACCACGATGGGTGAAGCCATCAGAAACATTGAGGAGGAGGTGTCTATGGCCACGTACGGTGTGAGCTCTCTGCATCAAATCCCTGCTCCTTCGGGAGTGTACTCGATAGAGGAAGTCGTGCCTCCTAAAGGATGGACCTTCCTAGATATTCCTGAAAGAGACATGCTTTCTTCTCTTCCTCGGTCTTCCGACTGGGAAATGGACTACAGGCCAGAGCAGTGGGTATCTTGGTGGGGAGCCTGGCGAAAGTACCTGGAGGTTGACCAGGACGAAAAGTGGGTTTACGACATTCTTCCTGACGGATTCAGGGGCACCTGGAGAAGACGCCGATGGACCAGTCTGTGCAAGCGAAAGTCGTACTTGAAGGCCAACGTTGTCGGTCGTGTCGGAGAAAGACGTGAGCATGAATGATTCTCGGAACAGAACAGTACACGGAGAATTACATATAAGTTATTGCATTATTTATTTAGTTTTACAGCGTCTGTACTTGTAGGTTAAATTCGTCAAGCAAGACCCACATGGCCCCTGGGTCTGCACTCACTACTTGCAGCTACCAGCTACTCCGTACTCAAAATCCATCCTAACCTCTAATATATTAACATACGTGCCCCTGCGATAAATACTTCCTAACAAGCACAGTTGGACTGCTCATTGTCCAGATGGATGTTGATGGTATCGGCGAAATCGTCCGTGTAATCCTCTGAGTCCACCTGTGCCATGGCGTTCCGAGCAACCGTCTCAAACGCCTGGTCCACGCCAGTGTCTTCCTTGGCACTGGTCTCGAAATAGGGAATGTTGCCGGTGGCCTTGCAGAAGGCCTGGGCTCGCTTGGCAGAAACAGCCCGCTTGCTCTCCTCCACATCCACCTTGTTACCGATCACCACAAAAGGAAAGTTTTCTGGATCACGGGGGTTGGCCAGGAGCAGGAACTCGTCTCGCCACAGGGTCAGGGCGTCGAAACTCTTAGAGTTGTTAACGTCGTAGACCAGCACGCAACAGTCGGCGCCTCGGTAGAAAGCCAGACCGAGGGATTGGAACCGTTCTTGGCCGGCGGTGTCCCAGATTTGCATGTTGACCTTCCGGCCCTCCAGAGTCAGCTCTTTGTTGAGGAAGTCGGCTCCGATTGTCGCCTTGTATTGTGTGCTGAACTTGTTGTTGACGTACTGTTGCCTGGGTTAGTGTCTGATAGGGGGTTGGAGCGGATCGACGAGATGACCTAAAGCAAGACGTCGAATGCGCTGAATTTCTGTGCCGCTTGCTTCTGTATCTCCTTCCAATATCAACGGTGTTGCCCTCAACAATGATTTGTGTCGACGGAATGGTTGCCATGGTAGCACAGTCTCCCGTAGGCCCATCGGGGCCAGGCTCTTGATCGGTATACTCACATCAACGACGACTTGCCAACGCCGGAGTCGCCAAGAATGACGACCTTCAGCATGGTTCTCTTTTTGGGCGGCATGGTGTCTGTTAATGGATAAGAACCACCACCATAATGTCGGCCATGTTGGGATACAGGCCTGGGTTAGGGTTGGATGCCGTGGGGGACCCACAACATAGGAGCTGCTAGGAGGTGCATGTGACGGGGTGGAAGGTGGTCAGGGGGAGATGAAGTTGTGTGTGGAGGATGCTTGGGGGAAAATACGGGTGGCGAAGAGGGGGTTTTCATAGACAGTAGGTGTGACAGTAGGTGTGTGATTTCCACAGCAAATGAGATAATGTAAAGAGAGTACTGCTGATTACTGTGTAGTCTGGTTTGATGACGTAATTCGGCAGGTCTATTTCAAAGTGCTCATCTAACGGCAGAAAGACAGAAATATTCTGGATTGTTGGTGGGCAGAGTGTTGAGTGTTTTTATTTGTTCTGGCTTGGCTGGAGGTGACTGTTGAACGGATGTTTGCGGAAGGAGAAGGTGGTCTATTTGGAGTGCACAGTGGCGGTGTTCTGGTACATACTGATGAGTCCAAGTAGTTACTTCACAGTAGGTTTTCCATTTACTTGGAGTATGCACAAGTATTTGGGGAAAGCCTGTACTGTGGGGGGCACTGTGGCAATATCTAAGAGCACAGAAGAAAAAATGTCAGCCATGTTCTCAGTTGAGGAACTTCTCGCACACCATACTATTCAGCACACACCTCTCCACTCCCCTCCAAGCTACCTTGCTATTTACTGTCTCATATTTTCCATGTGCAGAATCACAGTTGAGCACTTTAGCGGTCTTTGCAAACACACCTGATTGCTCCTCCCTCTGTCTGTGTCCTTCTCCGCAACTATATAAAGACCAGCAGGCGCACTTTACGTCTCCCGCCGACTGGGCTCTGAAATCCCACTTTGCCCAGCATAATCAATGCTGTGTCTCGTATTTTTCACACTGGCGTCCCGCTACAGTACAACGGGCAATCTGTCCTGTCTCTCTGCCTCGTTTGTCCCGTCTGCTGCAACCTTTTGACGGAGTGACAGGGCTGGCAGGCAGCCATTGGCAAGGTGTGTGACAGCAAGAGCTGCCCTAATGTGACGTTTTCGATCGACAAAAATTCGTGCCAAAAATGTGGAAGCCAAATGTAGACGGGTTTCACCAGACAGTGTACCTCCTGGATGATCCGCAAACCCCCCTCTCCTCGGCCTTGGTTGATACAGTCTCCCTTCCGTATTTGTAGGGTATCTCCCTTCACAGTGTCCCATCCGAAACAAACTTTGGAAAGGTGCTAAATCGTGCAGCGAAATCAAAAAGACGCCGACAGCATCAGCAGTACAGCAGCCTTGCAACAACTATCCGGGGTTGTCTTTTTTGTGCAACGACACATGTGTGAGTATATAAGGGCCGCGGGTCCCTGCATTCCGGGCTCTCGACGTCCTCAACGCAAACCGACAATGCTACAAGTGATCAGTACTAACACAGCTTCGTCCAAACAGGTGAGAACCGAGAGAACTGCTGGAACACAACAGACAACAGCGTGGTGACAATACGCGATGTGGAGGAACACAAGGGGGGAAACACACGACAGCTCTGGAGTCAGGCGACATCAAGCGACACGGATACGACAAGGACCCGATGGTGCTTTGAATCGTGAAGAACAGGTCTGAACCGGGTTCACGGCGGTCTAGACTTTTAGATCAGTCGTTGAAAGATAGGTTTGCACTGGTCCACAGGTGCCAGTTCAGTAACGAGGCAGCCCATTTTGTCCGACTCGATGACTCGACGACCGACTACATTCGCGTTCATTCCGCAAACACACCCACTAACACAGCCAAAACCAAACGCTCTTAGAAGCCGGATTTCGGCGCCTCCCGGCTCCAAAGGTTCCACGCGTCCAGCAAAGAGAATCACACCAGCAGGAGGAGTCAAGAAAGCAGCAGTGAAGCCAGCAACCACACGAGCTGCCAACCCGCTAAAGAATAATGCGCTTTTCCAGGCCATCAAAGGTATCCCCAGAACGTCTCCTACTGCTTCTGCACAGCCATTCCAACCAAAGCCAGGCCAGGAACTGAGAGACAGAATCGCCGGAAGGACACCCGCCAAGGTTGCACCACCACCTCCAGCCAAAACACAGGCTCCGGCCAAATCTGCGAATCCTCTAGCGAGTCGATTCGGCCAACCTCCTCTTCCCAAGCACAAGTTGGACACCCACGGCGCGCCTACTGCTCCTTCTTATACCAGCAGCAGCAGCAGCAGCAGCCGCGGTGGCAACGGCAGCGGCAGTGGTAACTCTTCCGGTTCGACAAGCGACAACCGTCGATCCACATACGATACCTCGTCGGCGTCCTCCTCGTGGGGTGACGGCAAGTATCACCAAAACGCTGGTGGATACGACAGGTACGGCAACTACGACAAGAACGGCAAATATGACAAGTTTGGCAGAAGCCAGGAGAAGTACGACAGCCGAGATAGAGATCGGTACGAGCGAGCTCGAATCGAAAGACGCGAGCAAACCACAGGCGATCTTCGAGACAGCAAGGGTAGAGACGGAAGCAGCCACAGCAATGGCAGCAGCAGCTACAGAAACGGCAATAACAGCCACAGCAGCAGCAGCAGAGACAGACACAACTACAGCGACCAGTCGTCTCGAACGCAGGCTCAGAGCTACCAGCAGTCCCGAGAGAGATACGCCGAGGACCGGGTTCGATATAACGCTCGTCACCTGCAGCAAGCAGCAGAAGAAGCTGCTGCCGCTGCTACTGCCGCTGTCGCTGCAGCTCCTCCTCCCACCGTCTACACTATTCCTGATGACCCTGTCGTTTCTCGACCGGCTGCTCAGATGCCTGCCTCTAGTGGCAGCATGAAGTCTACTTCGGAAGCTACTACTCTATCTGCCAACGGAATCCCTTCTTACTCCATCAAGCATCTTGCCATGCCTCCCATTGTTCAGATTTCAAACTTGGACCGGGGGACTACTCGCGACGATCTGTACAAGTTCTTTGTTGAGCTGGGCGATATTCGTGACTGTCGAGTTCTCACTCTGGGCAACCAGGGAGCTATGGGAGAGATCACCTTTGAGAACCCGGACGCTGCCCGAACCGCTTTTGCAAAGTTCAACGGTGCTCTGGCCGATGGCCGACGGCTGGTCGTCAACATTGTCAAGTACAACTCCATTGCTGACCAGAAGCCCGTTGAGGTGAACAACAATGTGCACCAGTGGCCAGGAGCTGGGAATCTTCGATCCGATGGTTACTTGAAGAAGTAGAAGGCGACGAGAGACGGGGAGAGGAAAGGGGAAGAGAGGAGGGGAGAGGGAAAAAGAAGAGTGAGCCAAGGCTGAGGGCTGGAACAACTTGATGGTTCGGTTCAGTCTGCCGCCATCCTCTGGAAAATTAGTGGTGTAGGTTGGGTGATCTACATTCACGGTTATATATTGTATAATGCATGTCTGTATAGTAAGACGTGGAGGCGGTACTTGTAACTGGTTCGGTGACGATGTCAGACACGTTATTCGGCTCGTCATATACCACGTGCTTGGTCGAGATAGTGAGCACGTTGTCCGGCACTTGATCAATTACGTTATCAGGCACGTGGTAGGTCACGTTTCTAACCTGCATGATGAACGGCACTGGGAGCCCAGACTAACCCCGTTTCGAGTCACCACATGGTTATCAGATTCACCTGCTGAGTTGACTTTGTGCAGACAAGTATACGACCCACCGAGGTTCATTGAACTAGCCAACCCGTGTAGGTTTCTCTTATGTACGCCATGCGACAACGAAGAGATGATGAAGACTCGGGGTCTGCCCGGGGTCTGCTCGGGGTCGTGTAAAGCCATCAACAGAGTCACAGCATAAACAGCGCACATGAATGATGGACTGCATGAAGATTACCAGACTCTGGGAAGGGTTCTACAAGAAGTAACTTTACGAGCTTGGAGAGGCTGAGTGAGGTCATGAGTGCAGGTGAAGCGAGGCTATAAGTTTCCTTCTTGAGACAAACATGTATATGCACTTTTACAGAGAGCACGGGGTAGATGACTGTTCAAGTGCTGTGACTAGCTCATCAAAAGTATAGCTTTTGACAGTGTTGGCCAGGATCTGTCAGAAAGGGGCACAGGTACCTGATTACAGTACAGACTGAGTGTTCTCGTGACCTCTTGCCAAGTCGTCACGAGCCTCTTGGTATTTTTACTTCTCGTCTGACCACCGTCGTATATCGAAGCTCGCATTTCGGACGTTTCGCGGCCTTCTAATCGCCACGAAAATTTCTTACTGTACACGAATCCCCGACGTTACATCGGATTTCTGCTTAAACATGCCCAAGAAACGGCTTACGCTACAAATATAGCCTGCGTTGTACCAAATTCTTTCTCATCTATAAATTGCAGGGGACCATGATAACAGCTCATCTCGTGCCATCCAGTTTTTAGTGAAATGGTGAAGACATATTTTCAGATCGCGCAAATCTCCGTCGCTAGCTCATTTGGTCCATCAGAGATGCTAACGTCGGAAGCGCTAGCGGGACGCTATATTGGTGGACTTTTCCACACGCACACTAAGACTGCCGAAGAATTTCCGTACGGCAGAAGACGTCAAAAAAGGTCAAAAAGGGCCTAAAGCTCCGACTCTTCAGCGTTAGAAGGCTTATCCCGTCCGAGCAAAGTTTTGCAAAGCCTGCAGGTGTACAGTAGCGAGCCTATTGTCTATGCAATCTACCCGCAACATCGTCCGAAAAAGGGTCCTTCCTAGAAGAAGCAAATAATATGGGGAGCAGGATACGATAGACAAGCCGTCTCACAATTGCCAATATTTGCTAAGCCTACAGGCGTGACTCTGGGCAATTGCCTATCTCAGTTATACGGCTTGGCGACGCTCGCACATGGTGGTAAAGTTCATTATTCATCATCATCATAATCACTCAGTTATGTAAATTTTTCTTACAAATTCTTAGCTGTATGTACACTGCGGAAGCGCATACAGTGGAACAAAGAGACTTCCACTGGCAGCGGCCAGAACTTGTGATCGGCGTGGGGGGGTTCAAATGTAGATACGTGGAAAAGCAATTAACGCCCGCAGTGATTGACAGAAAGGCACCCATTGTCTTGAGAGACACACACACCTTATTGAACACTCTAGGCGCAGGGCTGTCGGATCGTCGATGGCCTGACAGGTGATCTGTAGATCTCAGTGAATTTACTGGTAGGCTGTAACCATCGCATTAAATAAACGCCGCCAGTAGATACGATACCTTGTAACACAAATATGGTGGATTATCCGATTGCAAATACGCAATAGATAACAGCTAATAATGGCACATGGTTGCTATCTGGCGAGTTTTTCCGAAAGCCGAGCTAAAAGAGCAGAACATTGGTTTTCTCAATTCTAATGAAGCTCAATTCGTACCCAAAATGTCCGAAAAAGCAATTCAAGTATTGTTTGGAGTGTACCTCAGGAACGTGCCTGTCTTTGTTCGCCGTACAAGTACGAATGGACTTGTTCTTACATTGCTAAAAGACTACTCGTCTCCACCCAACTTCCTATCTGTCTTGTCCAATGTGGCTTCGTTGTTCAAATAGACTTGAGACTCGTTTACTGACTCTCACATAGACTCGTAATATTGACTCGTCACTCCATGACTTCCTCTAGAACCTCGGTTAAAGATGCTACATTTCCTTGCCCACCCGGGGACAGTTCCGAAACGGACCATAGATCTCCCTGACAGAACCCTGGGATGTGCCTCTGCTTGGCGTTCCCGCACCGCCTTTCCATTAACCCTACGTACTGAACCCTACGTACTGAAAGAGTTCTCTTTTCCGCACAGCTATAGCTGGGCGTTATTACTGCTTCACGCTGTCATATAGCATTTATGGTTGTTGAGAGCAGGTTTTTTGACTCGCGTGTTTTACACCATTTTCGCTGTGTGGAGTAAGTTACATGAATAAGAACGTGAAGCCCTACCCAAAACGAGTCAGAAATGTGGGCGAAGTTCATTAGATGCTTGTCAGGAGTGCGATAGCTGAAAACTATGGGAAAATTAGAACACGGCAGAACCCCTAGCATCTAACTGCAGTAGTACTGAACCACAGAATTCATGGAGTACAAGTAGCTAAACGGTGAAGCGTGCTAAACCTCTTCAAGCGCACTCGGTGAGCTTCTGAGGTGGCCCACATGCTGAACTCAGTGATCTGGTAACTTTTTTTTTCTCTTCTTTTCAAATGGTGAGATTTAGGTGGAGGGTTACTTCTAACTTTCGTGTTCAACCGCCTTTTAGCAGTCTAAAGGGCTTTCCCTCGGGATGTAACATTGCAAGTATAGCGATGCCGAAGTTCAGGCACGGCAATAGTTGACCGCTCGATTTTATCACGGCAAGTTTTATCGAGCTAGGGTAAATCCCGAAGGAGACGTTGCCTGCCTTGCCCATGCGCGTCTTTGTCGTCCTTTTTTTACCAATAATCACCAATTCATAGACGGAGATTTATACCTGTAAACCCACTCCCGGTCGCTCTCCGGACGTACTGTGTTTTCTAACGTCGGAGCCCGCTAATTCGCTACTAACCTGCATAACAAATCTAAGCAAGAACTTTTTAGACCCTCCATTTCGGAGTATTTTTCCTTGTCCGAGCCCCCGAAATCTAGCGTCAGGGTTCTCTCTTTCAAGGTTACATTGTCTGCCATTGTTTGTCGAGCTTAATGTGCCGTTGGCGATGCGCTCTTGGCGCGCATAAACCATGCGCATGCACATGCACCGTAAGAAGGCTGAATGCCAGTAATTGAACTAAACGAAAACCCTGATTAACGCGGTTCTCACGGTCAGAGTCCAAATGAGTACGTGCGCTCGTTACATCGTGAGGTAATTGATTCAGTTTCAAAAGTTATATAAGCCAGCCATGCCCGCTCTCATTTCAATCATCAGTTCACAGCTCTTCACTCAATCTCCACAGCCCCCCCCCTCCTCTCACAATGAAACTCTCTATCATTCTTCTCTCCACTCTGGCTATGGCCTTCCCTGTTGCTCAGAAGCCTGCTTCTGAGTACAACCAGCTGCTTGACCTTGTCAACAACCAGGATCTCGAGAAGCGAGACATCTCTGGTCGGCCCACCATTGTCATGTTCACTGACAACTCCACCATCTCTGACAAGCTCGCCCATGTCAAGGCCATTGTTGGCAATGACCACATCGAGAAGCTTTACGACATCACCTCCAAGAACGGAGCTGGTGTTTCTGGCTACGTCGGAACCTTCTCCAACGAGACTCTGGCCCTCATTGCCGCTGCTGGCTGCATCTCTGTCTTCCAGGAAGACACGGTTGTCCAGGGTCTTGGCTTTGAGGAGCACCTCGAGGAGCGACAGGAGAACCTCTACACCACCGAGTCTGGTCAGCCTTGGCACCTTGGTCGAATCTCCCATCTGAACAACCCCCGAAACACCCCCCAGGCTTCCGAGTACGTCTACCGAACCGGAGCTCTTGATACTAACGTCTACGTTGTCGATTCTGGTGTGCGAACTTCTCATGTTGCTTTTGGCGGACGAGCTCACTGGGGAGCCAACTTCAACAACGATGTTGATGAGGACGAACATGGACACGGTACTGCTGTTGCCTCCATTGCTGCTGGTATTTCCAAGAACGCCCAGATCTACGCTGTCAAGGTTCTCGGTCCCCAGAACACCGGTTCTCTGTCTGGCATTCTTGCCGGTATGGAGTGGGCTATTAACCACGCTGCTGGCCAGAAGGGACGATCTGTCATCAACATGTCCATTGGCTCCGATAGCACCGAGGTGTACAAGACTCTGATCCAGAAGGCCGTCGAGAAGAACATTGTGCTCACCTTTGCTGCTGGTAACAGCAACCAGGACGCCTGCACTGTTTCTCCTGCAAGCTACGCCAAGGACTTTACTGGTGTCTTCACTGTCGGAGCCTCCAACCTCGCCGACAACATGGAGGACTGGTCTGGCTACGGTAACTGTGTGACCATGCTTGCTCCTGGTGTCGCTATTGCTTCTGCTTCTCGACGAGGAGACGATGTCATGACTTCTTGGAAGGGAACTTCCATGTCTGCTCCTATTGTTGCTGGTCTTGCCTCTTACTGGCTCTCCATCATCGACATTGATCTGGCATCTCTGGAGTGGTTCCTCACCCAGAGCAAGGGCCATGTCACCACCCGTGACAACACCCCCAACGTCCTCGCCTGGAACTTCCACATCTAAGCCATCCCCGCTTATTAACATACACTCATTATAGACATAGATATAGACTAGATTTCTAATAGATACGATAGACAAAAGCCAGCGATTGTAGACTTGAGCATTTACAAGTACGACCGATAAAACAACCCCATATCACTCATCATTAACTACAAGTAGTGTCCTCCTTCTATATATACCTTTTATTTCTTGTCGAGAAACTTCTTTCGGGCGTCCTCCAGCATGATCTGGCGCTGCTTGAGCAGCTGCTCCTGTCGCTCCTCCTTGGTGTTCTTCCACTCCATCTTGCTGGCCTTTGATGGCTCCGTGGGGTTTCGTGAGCTGGAAGAAGATGCAGGTTCGGGGTCGTACTTGGGGGGATGAGGAAGGGTGCCCTCGCTGAGGTACCGCTCCACGGTAGCCTCAATGTTGCCGGTCTTCTCGAGATCCCATCGGATCTGGGCCACAGACACATTAGGGGCAATGGCCTGGACGACCTCGATCATGCTCTGAGTCACCGGTCGCCGTTGTCGCTCGTCGTACTCTCGTGTGAGTCGCTCGGCCTGAAGAGCGGCAGCATGCTGTTCAATGTTGTCGAGCTCTCGGAACTCATCCGGTCGGTGGGCAAGGGGGGCGTTAGGATCGGGGTTGTGTTCTTCGGAGCCACTGAAGATGATGTACCGAAGAACGACAAAGACGACCAGGATGAAGATCACCGCGTTGATTGTCGTGGCATCGTCCATGTTGTGAGTGTGGGGTGTGTGAGTGATGTGTAGCTGGAGGTGTTTCACCTTGCTGGCCCGTATGGTTGCAGCTGTCGCGTTATTTCAGAGTTAATGTAGCTACTGGACGTGTTGGGAGAGAGTGGTGGGAAGAGCACATGATAAGCAAGGGAGGGGGAGGACCTGGGTGTTACGAAAGGAGGATCCAGGGGTTTATATATTCCATCGCGGGGTTGTGTCCTACAGCAAACGTCTTTTCGCAGGTAACTATCTGGCATGATACACTGGGCTGAATGTACGATACAGACTGCCACAACCACAGATAATCACTCAGACAAAGAGACAGAGAGACAAGGGAGCTGCAGAAGGGCGATATTATATTGGTCGTGCGTCCTATACGGTGATTATGTGAGTTGGCTGATTGCGATATTCACTCGTCATACTCGTATGGGGAGCTCATCAACACATCTTTTCGAGTCTTCATCGGTCCAAGTAAAAAGTGCATGATCCGAAACTTAGATCGGTTGACAGGTCGCAAGAGATGTTAGCTACAAGACCAAGGTGGCAGATGTTGTGTGTAGATCTGGTAAGATGCGTTTCCATGAGCTGGATATACAGCATGATTCTCTTAGAGACCTCACTCATAACCTCTCATGTACCAATCACTCATCTCAACGGACCCGGAGCTCCGACAAATCACACTAACTAAGCGCTAAGCAAATACAGCGGAGGCATACACGACAAGTGTTTGCGTGGCCTTTCAAATAATCATATCATTAAAACAATAACACGCACGAGCTCTCCAGTCGTGTCCAAAGCACTCTTTCGAATGCATCCAATAAATAGTACCGTGGTAGCAGTCGTCGTTCGAAAGCACAGGTGCAGTGTTGATAGAGCGAGCAGGTGGAGAACGATGACTGGTTAACAGTTCGTCTTCATTAAATCCCACCACTCTGCTCACTCCCAACACTGTCGCAAGGTCACTCGCTTCAAGGATTGAACTGCAACTTGAAGGCCTTGTCGTGGTTCTTGACGGCGTAGACAAAGTCGACGATAATCTCGGACTCTCGAACGGGCTGAGCCATGAAATGCTTCTTGGCGGCGGAAGCTAGCTCGGGCTTGTTGACTCGAGTTCGGTGCTTGTAACTCCACGTCTTCTTTCCCATGGGTCCGCTCAGAAGGTAGCCGTTGAGAGTGAGAGCAGAAGGTGCCTGCAGCTTGTGCAACGACTTGTATTTTCGCAGCGACTCGAGCGGAAGTGTGTCGAAATTCATGGCCTCTCCGGCAGTCATCGTGGCCTGAGGTTGGTTGAGCTGCTGTTGTTTTTCGAGCATTTCTCGCTCCTTGTCAGCCCGTTCTTTTTCCTTCAGCAGTGCAGCAGCTGATGTGGCAGCTGGGGGTTTTCGGGGACCGCCTCGGTTGGCAGACGGGGTGCTGGCGGTCTCGCTGGCGGTTTTGGTGGCTTTGGCAGGAGGCATGTTTTTTTCCGGGTGATGCTGAGAGTTGTGTATGGGTTGGTTTGTCTCTCGTTGGTTGATTTGCATGATGCAAGGAGATGCACGACAAGAGTTAAATTGCAGCACGTGATGTGAAGCTTAATGGGAAGACGGTAGAGGAGATTGTACTGATTGCCGTAATCGTGGACAGATTTGAGGGGAAGGGGTCTCTAAAATAGCAATGGTGCTACATCGACTGGTCATGTGACTTTCTCTTGTTCGTGGCGGATTTGAGCCCACCACAAATTCCCAAAAACGGGGGTTTGGGGCTGGAAAAACACAACTCATGTATCTGGGGTAGTAATAAGCAAGTAGCGTAGTCTCAAAGTTGAACTTTTGAGACTTTAGAGCTGATGTGGAAATATCACTCAGTGAACAACCTCCTTCAAACGCTTTCTACAGTACGGACAGTGCTCGTAAATCAACAATGTCACGAAAAGTGGCTGCACAAAAGCTTAAATGACTTAAGCTCAGATCACATTCAATTTGTGCTCGAGTGAGGGAGAACTTCTTGTAGTAAGGCAAAAGAGAATCGATCTAGACAGAAAGGCACTTCTCATTTGGTACCGCTGGTTTTGTTGAGATCTCGTGAATCTACCTGTGTAGCTTTCATCTTTTTCAGGTCACTGGTAATGGGTTTCCTTGGATGCACTATAATTTAGTTTGCGGTCACGTGACTGGCCATGTAGTATCGATGCCAAAAGCTGGTCGTATTTATTTCGAACTAACCATCATCTCACTTAATTGGTGTTGGGTGCTCCATGCTGCAGTGAAGTTGATGGATGGAGAGTGGTGAGTTTGTGTCGTGCTCTGACTTCTCATTTTGCAGTGTACAAGTACGTCACTCACCCCTGTTACGAACCGACCCGGTTGCGAACCATTCGTCCCAAAACCTTAAATTGACAAAACTACCATTATTAAAAAAATCATGTAAAATACACGCACAATTGCACAATAATAGTAGTTTTGTGTACTAAAATGTCAATATACCAGCCTTCTTAATTTGTTTTGTATTCTTCAGTCATTTATAATCCATGACCACTCGCTCGTGATGGAATAGAGTTTCATGCGGATGGTTCGCAACCGGGTCGGTTCGTAACAGGGGTGAGTGACGTATGTACATACAGAGGCTGGTAGCTTTTGTTTATCTCCACGGTAGGCGAGTCGTCTACTGTACTGTACAATGTGTAGGCAGTTGAATAGCAGGGTCTCCATAAGTTACAGTACAAAGATTTTCATGTAGTGATTGGAGTGTAGCATGGAGAAGTCGTTTCTAAACATGAGTTCTACACATGTGTCTAGTTTTGTGTCTCCATGGAGCGCGATATTCACATACAGAACTCGTCTTAGACGGTGGTATACACTAATCTAATCAGCTATGGCTCAGCTCTTAAAACTTCTTACCCCACATGATCATCTGGAGCTGGTCGTAGATGGACAGCACACCGGCACCGGCGACACCTCTCAGAATGTTGGCTCCACAGCCCTTGAACAGAGCTCCGACTCCCTCGGCAGCCACAATCTTGGTAAAGGCGTCGATGGAAGACTTGTACTTGACCTTTTGTCCGGAAGTCATCATCATTCGTCGTCGCACGGTATCCAGAGGGTAAGAGGCGGTAGAGGCACCGGTGGTGACCACCCAACCCAGCAGGAAAGAGGCCAGGAAGTTACCCTCCAGGGGTCCAACCAGAACAATGGGCTTCAAGGTATCGTAAAGACCAAAGTACAGACCTCGGTAAACAACGATACCAACCACGGAAGGCATGAAGCCTCGGTACAGACCGGCAACACCGTCAGACTTGATGGTCTGCACGTAGACATCAACAAGACCCTTGAACTGTCGCTGTCCCTCAACGGGCTTACCGTCGGGACCCTTGGTGATAGACTTGGCATCGTTGGCCAGTCGGGTTCGGGCGAAATCCAGAGAGTAGACAAAGAACAGAGAGGTGGCTCCAGCCATACCACCAGAGGCAATGTTTCCGTACAGAGTGAGCCAGAAGCCGTCCTTCTTTCTGTTGTAGCCAAACATGGCCTTGAACTTGTCTCGGAAGGCAAAGTTAAGAGCCTGAGTGGGGAAGTATCGGATCACGTTGGCGGTATTTCCTCGCCAGAAAGAAGCGAGACCCTCCTCTCCCCAGGTTCGTCGGAAACAGTCAATGATTCCGGCGTAAGGTCGAGACAGTCGACCCTGCTTGATCATCTCCTCCTGGTTCTGGAGAAGGAGCTTGACTCTCTCGATGGGGGCAGCGGCGGTCTTGGACACGGCGGCAGACACACCTCCCATGAGGAAATCAATCCAGAAATGTTGAGTCTGAGTTAGCAGTGGGGGTGGGGAGTAGTGAGGAGTAGTGAGGACAGGAATTGATCGTTTGTGAAGCCACTGGAACGATTGAGAGGACATTTAAAAAAATGTGATGTCGTCCAGAACAATGAGAGGTCGTTTTGAGCAACGAGAAGTTCAATTGTATCGTTCGTCGTATCGTTCGTCGCATCGTTCCTCATATCGCTCATCATATCGTCCATCTTATCGTTACTGAAGCTCGATTGCTTCATCTTCGGGCCCAATTGAGCCTGTTGCCTCACCCTCAGAACTGTGGGGCGTCTCCTCGGCCGTTTGTCACCTGCATAATCTACTGCAAGATAATGCAGCCTGACCGTGCTCCGCTCCTAGCTGATACTCACATCGGAACTTCCACCCATTGTGTTAGTTAAGAGAGATTTGCAGTGAAAAAAAGCGACAAATACGTGGACACAAAAGGAGGCTCCCTCTTTCCAGCAACTATCGCTCTTATATAGCCTCCGTCTTTGGCGGTTAGCACTCTCCAAAGTAGTCTAAGTCAAACCTTGCAAGAGGGGGGGTGTTTCGGTTGAGAGAAAGAAGGCCCTTGAGGTTTTAAAAGGCTCATTGAGAAGACATGGGGACGGGAACTCGACATCTTTGTCCAATTCCGCGCCAATTGAATACATTGGGCTCAATTCAACACCCTTATACCACCTCTCCATTCGACAAGCAAGTTTTACATCTACAAGTGATTGTTGCTGACAGGGCTGCACTCTATGCATAATCTCACAGACAGGATGCGGCATTATTTGCACGTTTATGGATAGCCATTGAGGTGGAGAGCCATGGTTGAATCTCTCGTTAGGCCATCTGAATCGCGTCACTCTCGTATCTGTCGTCATAGGCGCATGTCTGTACATAATTACGACGTTCCAAAATCGATTTTCACTTGTTTTTAAGTCCCGCAATCGACACCCCGAAACCACCGTTCACAATACACGTGCAATTGCTTTTGAAGATTAATGTGGCTTTAAGAAAACACCTTATTGGTTGCCGAGAGGGAGAGAGCTGAAGTGGATATTTCTGGTTGGCCCCAAACGGGTTTTTAGGGCTAGGGTTGGGAGACCAACGGAAAGAAAAAGATATATTTATAGGGTTGGGGTAGGAGGCCCAAACAAGAAGCCCGGGGTTAGGGCTCTCATGGAACACCCTCCACTCCACCTGGGGACGGAGAAAAGGCGGGCTGGACAGATGCACGATTAGTACAGAGGTTAGGGCTGGTCAATAAAGTTGCGTAAGGGATCTGATAGGTGTTGAGATTGATTTCGTCGATAGCAAGAGGAAAGAACGCGATCCAAACACTTAAACAAGGCTATAAAGAATATGTTTATGTTTTTTAAAGTTACTGTATTATGTGATTATAAAAAAATCTCCCCTCCCCCCTTCTACCCATACCCAAACTATACCGTCCAGGGGGTCTTTAAGTGTTTGGGTGCAGCGGTGCAGGTTAGGGAATGACTCTTTTCAGCAGGGGGAAAGGAAGGGGCAAAGCCAGGTTTTTCCGTGATTAAGCGGGGTGGCGCACAAGGCGCAGGTCAGGGGGGGGGGATGGAGGTGGATGGGGGAAGAAGATGTGGATATGGTATAGGGAAGGGACGAGGGGACTGAGGGATAGGGGCAGGGCTGAGGCACACGGGTTAGGGCACCGGCGAACCCCTTTGCACACTAATGTATGGCTGGTGCCAGTCTCGGCTTTGGAACTTTTCTCGTACTTATTTCTCCCTCTTTATTTAGGTCTAAGCCCCCCGTCCAATAGTTTGCACGTGTATGATAATCTGCGGGTCTAGAATGGTGTTTAGGTTGTGTGTATAAAGCCGTCGAATCGTGACTGATAGTGTCGGTAGGGTAACCTGGGGGGCAAGCGGCTGTTTCGCTGTTTGTTTGTGTAATAATATTGCCACCATCGCTTTGGTCATACATGCATTTTGTCTGCTCTCATTCTTTAGTGTGCTCAAAACAAACATCGTTTATGGAAGTTCGGCGTTGGCATCATGCACATTAACCTAGTTTTATCTGATTTATTGAGAGATATCTGTTTGATCAAGGAATGCTTGGATTGAGATGTTAGTAGCTTCATTAGACTGCTTGCAACGCGAGCTTTCGATTGGTACCCTTCAGTCGCATACTGCGACTCTGTGTCACGTACTAGATCGACCTCCCCCTCTCCAGACCTAACCCTTGCCATGCAGATGTAACGGTGAAAAAAATCCGATGGCCGTCTCTTTCAGACTCTGTACAACACCATGACCAACGAAGAAACGCCGTTGATTGACAAGCGGGAAACCTCCTTGTCGCGGGAGCACAGCTCGTCCCGAGGCAGAGGATATCGCAGCTCGTCTGCAGGCAAACATTATCCTCCTCGAGGCCGAGATGAGAACACTGACACTGAAGACACCAGAGGTTCAGGAGGACGACGATCGTCAGAGACAATTGACCCTCGGTACAGCAGTGTGCGACGACCTTCCAGTGCCAGTGTTCTTGGGATGGAGCGAGGAGGTCCTCGAGAACATCTGAGCATCCATGTTGATGAGGAACGAGAGTCACGGGACCTGGGATCGTCTCCTTCGTCTCCTTGTCTCTCGCGAGCTCAGTCTCCAGTGCGACGACGGACTCTGTATTCGCCCATTCCCTTGGCTCCAGGAGCCTTTGGACAGGCCCTACATACCCTCAACTCCATGTCTTCGCTGCCCACCCGTGAAGAGCGTCTTTCTCAGCTCAACCAGCTCACGGAACTGCGTCCTTTTAGGCTCATTGGCTACTCTCGACCTCTGACCAACTGGGAGGTGTATCGAAGCACCCCGGCGATGCGAAAGGGCAAGCCTGCCGGCGTCCGACGGTACTACGACAACCAGGACGAGCTCATTGACCGATTTGAAGCGGTCGACAAGATTCTGGACTCGGGAATTCACCACACGCTTCTGAGAACCTATGGAACCGATCTGGTCGATGTGGACGAGCACTCCACCCCCGAATTCAGACAGGGAGTGCCCGCTAACATTCACGAGGATCTGGAATGGGGCACTTCTCGAGTCGAGTCTCAGACCGACATCATGATTGCCATCTACGTCAACTTCTTCATCAACACGGTTCTTCTGGCCGGAAAGCTGTGTGTTGCGTTTCTCACAAACTCGCTTTCCGTCGTTGCTTCGGTCGTGGACTCCGTTCTGGACTTTATGTCGACTCTCATCATTTGGCTCAGTACCAGATTGGTCGACAGAAAAGATTGGGAAAGCCAACAGAGCTATCCCGTGGGCCGATCACGTCTGGAACCCATTGGAGTGCTAGTTTTCAGTATTCTCATTGTTCTATCGTTTTTGCAGGTCGGAAAAGCGTCCGTTGAACGACTCATTTCTGGAGACCACTCGACAGTCGACGTGGGTATCCCTGCTCTAGCAGTCATGTCCTTGACCATCATCGTCAAATGGTTCTGCTGGATCTGGTGCCGAAGATCGCCTTCTTCGGCCGTTCAAGCCCTTGCCCAGGACGCCATGACCGATATCGTGTTCAACACGTTTTCGATTGTGTTCCCCCTGGCAGGACAACACCTGGACATTTGGTGGCTGGATCCTATCGGAGCCATCTTCCTGTGTCTGTACATCATCTATTCCTGGGGAGCTACAGGTCTAGAACACATTGACAACCTTTCTGGCGCCGCAGCTGACCCTGCCGACCGTCAGATGGTGCTGTACATGTGCATGCGTTTCGCAGACTCCATCCGAGAGGTTTCTGCGCTCAACGTGTATCATGCCGGTGACCGTCACGTGGTCGAGGTCGACATTGTCCTCGATTGCACCTCTCTACGAGACGGCCACGACATTGGCGAGGCTCTTCAGTACGCCATCGAGACGCTTCCGTTTGTGGAGCGAGCCTTCGTGCATCTCGACTACCGAAGAGACAACTACGCCGGACATATCCCGAGGTAAGGGGCCACTGTAGCCAAGTGGTCCAGTGACATTGTGCGCGAAAGCACACGTCCGTGACATAAGTCGGTACCGGATCCAATCCAGCCGCAACACTCTACCTCCAGTCCAATAGGACTATATAATATGTAAATCGATTTCTTTTTCCACTGACAGACACGAGAGCGGGAGAGTTGTTCCGCAAGAACGTAAATAGTGGGCAAGCTACAAAGGAATCAGTGAAGAGAGTGAACCCACCCAGAGTCAAGCCTCTCACCATACTGTACGATAGAGTGACCGTCCTCTGAGGAGACAACTTCAGGCTCTGTAACAACTAAGCACGGGTACTACATGCTGTAACGAGTATGCAGTCTGCAAGAACGCTCATGTTGGCTGCTTTTAAAAACATGTAGGAACAAATAATAAGGCCTCTAAACCAATGGTCAACCGAACCTAGTTGGCCTTAGTTAAGCTGTTCGACAACCGCTGGAATCGAACTTGCGTCGTCAAGAATTGGACTTCGGCAATTTCTCTTCTAGCAGCATAAGTTTCGGGAAAAGATCAGTCTCGACATGACAGCCAGAAACATAATCAATATCCATCCACATCCCCACATACAACTAACATATATAATGTACACTCTGCTGTACACTTTGAATGTCGTAAAGAACAAAACAAAGCTTTACACAGAGGACATGTATCCCTTCAGTGACACCCATACCATATAATTTTATGGCCAGGCTTCCTAAATGGCAGGAATTCGATCTGGGAGGTTCGAGTGGACTGAGTCCAATCTGGCAACGTTGCGCAAACGAAAAAACGCGCACCGTCGTGGCATAATACCTCCGTGAGTTTTTGATCGAAGAATCAAAACTGGATGCGACAACCGCTACACTATATACTCCAAGAGATTCGGTAGGGTAACTCCCAGTATGCACCTCAGGCAGACCCGAATATACGCCTTTTACGGGACACTATGCCGTACTTTGCAGCATAAAGTGTGGGTGCGTGTATTTGATCGATATATCTCAGATTTGGCTGGTAGAAACTTCAATTTGTCCATCAAGGTCATATAGAATGTCAGTCAAAAATTCAAGTGGTTTGAGCAGCTACAGCCCACTCTATATCACTTCCCGTCTACACTCACCACGGATCTAACTTTCAAGAATATGCAGCTCTGTTGGTATGTGAGGACCAGCCTTTCGCAGAGGTAAGACTGCTTCGAAACTACCTACGACTGCCTAATCGTGTGTATAATTGGTCCAACAGTGATTCTGACACACTAGTATTACTCACCATTGTATCCCCAGCCGTTTGACACCAGTAACGCATGTGTGCTTACGTAATCGATTACCCTGTCAACTCTATTTGATCAACCGCCACCACCCATTCCCTATTCTCGATGATGCTTATTAAGCTTTCTGAACCCCATTACCAACCAACATGAAGGGTCTTCGATTTGGGCAGATCAGATCGTTTCACACCACGCTTCGGGCGCTCGAAGCCAACAAAAAGTCGGAGGGCTCGCGGCTCCTTCCCGTCAAAATGCTCTCGCATCCTCTCGGAGTGTTCCAGAAGCCCGAATCAGGCGATCCTCACTACTTTGTGGACGAGAGAACCTGGAAGGAGTGGGGCCGAGACGTCAGAGACAAGGAGAAGCACATGAAGAAGCGAAAGGAGCTGATGGACGAGTTCGGAGAGTCGCGGTTCCGAGACATGAAGGAATTGAGACAGCACAACGGAAAGCAGTGGTTGTCTCCAGCAGCGTTTTTCCGGGCCGAAAAGTCGCGATACATGCCCAACTTTCTGGGACGAACTCTGGAGAGCCCCAAGATTGTGTCCACTACAGACACTCTTGAGGGTAAGGTGTCCATTGTGCGAATGTTCACCTCTGTGTTTGGAGAAGAGCATGCTCGATCTTATGTGACCAATGCTGACCGGTACCTGGACAAGTTTGATTTGGCCCAGAACCGCGATTTCCAGATTGTCAACTTCAACATTCCCGAGAACAAAATCAAGTCGTGGATGCTGAGCTGGTATGTGGGTTCTATGGCCAAAAAGTGTCCGCCTGAAGAGCGAAAGCGATATTTCATTATTGAGCATCTCGGCAAGCTGACACGAGGAATTAAGAATGCTATTGGCCATACCAACGTGTACACTGGCTACGTCTATGTGGTGGATCAAAAGAACCGGATTCGATGGGCTGCTTCTGGTCTGGCCACTGAGACAGACCGAGAGACTCTTTGGAAGACCGTTCGAGCCCTTTCCAAGAACGGACCTGATGGCCTTAAGCAGAAGGTTGAGGAGGACGATGATGACATCGAGTGATTAGGTAGATGAATGTATATAGGTCTCACTGTGTTCAGTGAACAGTGAATGGATGTTGAATGATGAAACCACGGTCTGCGAGCGAGGCCCACATTCTTGGAGTGACCATAGTGGGGAGTAGAGACTATGTTAAAATTAGCCCGGACCATAGTTTCAAGAGGCTGGCGTGGCTAATTGGAGAGTAGAGATGGTTGCAGGCCCTACTACGATCCATGCTGTACATACCGGTGCAGTATGTATGGAGTGTTGTAATTTGATGATCATGTGGTTATGATACAGCTGAGCCTTTATTTCCACTACGGGTATACTGCGCTTGTATCGTACCAGTATATACAGTGTTCTATGAGGTCTCTCCTCAATGATCCACATAAACTAGCCACCTTAGCTCCATGTAATTCTAGATGACATTTTCCACGCCAGCACCATGAACTCGCAAACTGGCAGCTACCCCTGAAACCCTGTCACGCGTGCAATATCAAGTGACCATCTGGTTAAAGTCAATGCTCTCCTGGATGGCTGTGAAGAGAAGCAATTAAAATTACTCTCGGAGATTTCAGCTCTGGACTTTTTTGACTTGCCTTTCCCTCAAAGCTACTGTAACCCGGAGCGGGGGCTATCGGTGCTACTCCTTCCGTTTTAGTGTCGGAGTTGCCCAGCTGTCAAATTTGTATTGTACCAACCACGCACAAGCAGCAGCAGCAGTTAATTAGCGGACGACCTGTACGAGTAGACCAACAGGGTGCATACCCTTGTTTACGTGGACACAAAAAAAAAAGACCTCATCACTACCACAAGTAGCTAATACTCATTTTGTGCACCGCCGTTACACCAAACACAAATCCATCTCCAGAAATTCTCAGCTCCGATTCTGCACAGAGGCCAAAGCCAAACTCCGACAAGTAAACTCCGGCCCACATATTGCACATCCACCACCACCACCTCCAGCAGTCATGAGACATTTATTAAGGTTCGCATATACATTATCTAATCACTCATCGCCACCAGAGTCTCCCGGTACAAACCCAGCGACGCGGACCGCCACTCTCCCCCTAAAGCCGCAAATGACATCGTACCTGAGAGGCACGCGAAAGGCCCTGGAACGGGCTCCCCACCGCCTCTTCGGCAACAAGTCCGTCGAAGATCGAGTGATTGTGGAGTGGGCCAAGGACTTCAAGGTGGCCCAGGATGCACTTCATTTCCTGACCCACGAGATCAAAAACTGGACGGAAACGTGGAAAAAGCTGCTGGATTCCCAGGCAGACTTTGCCACCGTCTTCGCCGAGCTCTACAGACCCATTGTCGAGGACAAACACAACTTCAAGGAACCCCAGGTGACGCCAAAGTCCGTTCTCGCCTACGTGACGGACTATGAGCATCTGGCGCAAGATCTGGCCGTGGCCCTGCTGCCATTGACCGAAAGCCTGTGCTCGGTGGCCTGCAACCGCATCAACACGGTCCGAGCTCAATTGGAGTCCATTGAGAAACGCCTGACCAAACGCGCCCACAAGAAAATCGACTACGATAAGGCGTCCGAGTCGCTTCACAAGGCCATCAAGAAGAGCACAAACTCGGAGAAGGATAAGCTGCATATCGACACTCTTCAGGCCAGGTTCGACGAGGCCACGGAGATTTTCATGGCCATTGACGGAGAGGTCCGAACTCAAGTTCCCCAATACCTCGCCATGCTCTCCGAGTTCCTCAACCCGTTCACCACCTGGATCTTCTACCAGCAGATGACCATCTACGAGCTGCTGCAAGAGAAGATTCTGGAATTCAGTGTCACTCAGGGTCTCACCGAGTGCTCCTCGGTACACCCCCAGAGTGAAACCTTCCGGGAGATCTCCGGATGCTGGAGAGACCGGTTCCCAGACCCCCTGAATCGGGCAGAAGAAGGACTCAAGACCATCAGAGGAGGAGAAACGGTCAAAACGGACTACGACGACTGGGACAGTGAAAAGCATTTCTACACAGGAGAGCGTCACGCGCAGTTCTTCGACAAGGCCAAAGACGACATCACGGCAACAACCATGGGGCTGGTCGATAAGGCTCAGAAGCCATTTCATCACGATAAGCCCGTTCTGTTTTCGTCAGATCAGGGTCTATTCCAGGGTGAAGCTGACCCTCTAGGATTGATAGGAGGAGACTCCAACTTGACTCCCGTGACTTCCTACGATGGGGGTTCGGGTACTAAACTCACCCCTCAGCTGACGCCACAGAGCTCGCCTCTAAAGCAGCACCATTCTCCACTCAAGACCCCCGCTTCGCCGGTAACTCGAAGATCACGAGCGTTCTCCAACCTCTCCAACGTGTCCACGTCCACTAACGCCAACTCTGGCCCCACTCCCATCACGTGTCGTCTAGAGGAGCGATACCCCAGCGACGTGACTCGTCGAGCTCGTGCATGGTCGTCTTCTTCCGCCCGAGCACTGTCTCCTCGCCATATGATTCTTGAGGAGGTCCGTAAAAGCTGGGCTTCTGAGGGCGAGGATGTCGAGATGCTCAACGACGACGAGTCGGGCACGCCGTCTTTCGGCTCAGTTATTGCATTGTTTCCGTTCTCAGGCCAGCAACCTGGAGACGTGGCGTTCGAGAAGGGTGACACTCTCAAGTTGCTGTACAACGCTGAGAATGAGGATTGGTGGGTGGGACAGACCAAGGATGGACGCTACGGCTTCTTTCCTCGCAACAGAGTTGGAATGGTTTAGATCTCTGCTCGAGAGTGGGCAGTAGATGATTGTGATGGTGATGAACGAAGTATATGCATAATGGATAAGATTGGAAGGGAAGGAGACCTTGTTGTGCTTGTAGCTTTGTGTCTGTAGATTGTTGCTGTCTTGGACCATGAACAAGAGGTCATTAGTGCAGCATTGGGTGTGGCACTAGTGCTGTCAATGAATAGTAATTTACAGTTGTGAGACTTTGTTCCTGGTAGCAAGAACCTACAAGGCTACACTGCAGCTTTCATTAGACAACGCCGGGGAAGTTCAGCAACCTCAAGAATTTCACAGTAGTTATTGGGGTGGTTGCAAGCTACCCCCTTTATCTTTAGTTCTTGTCTTTACCCTTCTTCTTTGAAGACATGTGCCTGTCTGATTCGGAGAGCTTCTGCTCTTCTGATAGGCCCCGTGGTTTGGAGCACAAAAGCCGAAGGGGTACTCCTGTGCGCGTCTCTCCATTTTTCTATTTCAATTGGTTTCGCCAATCCACTGGCACAAAGTGATTGTCTTGTGTCGAACAATTCGTTTTCTGGTTTGGGTGCTGCGTCAAGCGGCAGACTCAAACGTACCACAAGTACAAATTATCTCTACTTTTTGTACTTCTAGAGAAGACAACTGGTGTTTGAGCCTTGTGAGATCAGCTTGTCAGTGGGCTGCCCTTATTTTATTGCTCTTGTGGGGCGGCTCTCGTTATTTTTGTCTATTTTCGTGACTCGTTTATCTGCTTCGTATGGACAGACCATTTAATACCTGTAATTGTCACAGCAGGTTTATGCGTCGGCTTGGGTGTTCGGACTTGAAATATCCCAAAGAGCCGAGAGACATGCTCTTTATTTCAACATGAAAGAAATGCGCTTTTCAGATCTTTTCTAAAAACTCTGGTTGCCAATTTCCAGCAAGGATTCTGTCTCCGAGAAGATCAGCGGCTGTGCAGAACACTACATTGAAGTCCCTTGGCCAAAACGGCACTCGGAGAGTTAATTTGAGTATGGAAGAAGACTCCTCAAATGTTTTTTGAACTTCCCGTGTCACTTTCCCGTGACCTTCGTTTACATCCTCATGCCTTGTTCTTGGCGCCATTCACTGGTGTCCCACGCAGTCCTAACTGTTGTACTTTTTTATGGAGTAATTCACATCATAACTCACAAGTCTACGAGCAGAATTTCTTCCTTGAAGCTTGCTTATCTCCGACCCGGTACTCTTACTTGCACATACTGCATTTCGGTTCTATCCATGAGTTTGTGAGAACCGTCGCTGGGTGGCAGAGGTTGCCAATGGGCGTTTTGAGTGATAGGAGGGGGGAAAAGTAGTCCCCTTAACTATCAGAAATAGAAGTGAGAACTCCTCTTGACACGAGCTCTCCATTTCCATGGTCACACGAGCTCTACATAAGTCTACACCCTAATGTCTAGATGTATCGTCCATGACGACCAATAAGACCACACCCTCGAGTTGAGTGTCCCATGAGCCTACTTCTTCAGTGCTCTAGGTATTAGACACAACTCGGCCCATTCATTCTATCATTCCAGTTCTCTGAGTCTCGACTTTTCTATTAGTCATTTCACGGCACCCCACAGATTAGTAAACCCGAGACCTCGTGTAGCTATGGGGTAAGGAACAGGTTAGGAGTGCTGCATATCCCTTTGAATACAAAATCATAATTCTGAACTATTCAAATCAATTACAACGCTCATCTACTCACGGTCTTCAGGACACCATCCATTCATCCCACAACTTTTCCGTTCGCATTACCTAATCATCACCGGTTCGATTACCTACATTGACCGAATAACTGGAGGGATCTACTGTACCCCGCTCGATCACAAAGACAGACGCACACCGGAAAGGTGCACGAAAGTGCTCGAGAAGTTGTTTGTCCCGCAGACGGCTGGAAATCCTCGCGATTGAGTGTCAAACTAAGGTTCGTCGGCTAGCAACGTTAATAGGGACAAGTTATTAAGAGTGCGCCGTTACTGTACCCTCAAAATACCCTCCGCGAGTCGGTCCGAAGAGATACCTAACAAGGAAAGCGAGTATAAAATTGGAATTCCGATAAATGCACCTTCGCCGCAACAAGAGTCATTGTTCTCCTGCAGGGGGTGTGCTGGTTTGACTTAGCTCATGCGTGTGCCGAATTCCGTAAGACGGTCTTTCAACGGCCCTCTACACTATCTCGGGCAACTTAACGGGGGTTTTGGTTCCGTAAACAATAGGCTGCTTTATCTCTAATGAGCTATTGTTATGATCCGGATGTCTTCCGAAGTCCCGAAACATTACTGTAGTGGGCAGTGCAGGGCCGTGAAACACACACAAACGAATGTGGGGATGATGAACGGCGTAGTGGGTACATATTACTAGGTACGAGTACTCCGTACTGTCTGCACGATTCTTACAGAGATACAGCCAATCCCATGACGTCCCAAGCGCCAAAGCAGTCATGGAGAAGTGTGCTAAAATTTCGGCTACAGGTGGTGGACTTTCAAGAGAGCATCTAGAAGGGATCCAAGAATCCACCTAAAATATGGGGAGGTGTGCGCTGTCAGTTGCGAGCACTCGTATTTTGCTGTTACCAAACGCCACCCACCCACCAAGTAGCAATAACTGTCTCACCTTGTACTCCACAAATTACATCGCTGTCATCAATAGCAACCATCTATGACTTCGAGCAAGCCTATGTATATCATAAGGCGGCTCCTATACGTACCTGCATGGACTCGATCTACAGTATCAGCAGCAATCATCATCACCATCTAAGCACTCCACACCACCAGCCACCCATCCTGACCATACCCAACTTTCCCTCAAGGCCTGCCCACCACGTATCCAATACGCGTGCACGCCAGCTGCCGTAGCGTTCTTTTGTGGCCGGGCGAAAAGCAACCCGTTGGTTCACCTCTTATTGTGCTGAACGTTTGGCTAGTCTCAAACTCACCATGGTCATACGGTAGTCTAGGTACGTGCGCTAGTATACGAGGGATTCGACCATTACAAACTGTTCTTTCTGCGAGTGCGGGAAAGATGGCAGTGACGTCAGAGAATAGACTTGGGACCTGCACATGAGAGCTCTCTATCCCCTTCACCCCGGTAAGTGGATCTTCCAAAAGCTCCGCTTTCTCACAAACTCTCCCCAAACGTACGGCGAGACCAATACATACACTTTTGAGTACCGACTAGCGCGGAATGGTAACTCAATGTCATCTTTGGTTCACTTGTTTCTAATCTGGATGGTTCGAGTCCACTTTGTGAACTGAATACGTTTTGAAATGCGAAAATGACAACCCAGCCAAAAACAACTGGCTGTCATCTCGTGGGACACGTTTTGTTGCACAGCAGCAACGGCAATCTTCACAAACCTCCATGGTGCAATCATCTGTTGTGAAAACTGACTTGAGAGCCGTAAAACTCTCGACTAACACCATGGAACTAACCGTTCACCACCGCCCAAGACACAGCGATCATAAATGGCGTGTGGCGATGAGAGAAATTTTTTAGCCATGCTTTTACAGTCTTGCTACTTGTAAGAGCCATCAGCCCATTTTTCCTAAACCTCATTCTCCTGTGCTTCGAAAAAAATGCTTGGCTTCAATGCTTGGCTTCCACCCACGGAGAGAGAGACCCTGACGAGTTGGACGATCGTGTCCATGGTGCATTAGTGTGGAAATAATGGCGCCAAAATCCAATCTATCTCCATCCCGTGTGTGCTAGCATCGTATTTTCCAGCTGGTGCGTAGTCTATGTTGTCTTACCAACTGGTTCTCGACTACAGATAGTTCCTCAAACCGCCGGAAAAGACCAACTCCATTCCCTGACACTGACACTCCCATACTCATGTGACCCATAACAGCAAAAGCATGTTCTGCTACCTAAGAACAAAGACAGCCCCTTGACGGGCGTTGTTGACAACCGCGAATCCTGTTCGATAACAAGTTTGCTCCACCTCTGGAGCCCGACAGAATGAGTTCGACAATGTGCACGTTTGCCATTGAAGAGCTCGCTAGAGCTGGAGAAACCGAGGTATTGATTGAGGAACAAATCCGATCGTATGCAGTCGAAAGCGGCTTAGACGTTACTCTACCTTGTTCAAACGGAGCAATTACTCTGGGGTATATCGAGACCCTCGTAGGTTTGGAGTGAGTGCTTTTTCAGTTTCATATAACCTAGCTTGTTTGGGCACTAATTTTACATGTTGGATAAGTGAAAAGTCAGATAGAATTGCTGCTAGTGTACAAAGAGCGTGGTCGTTTTGTTGAACGTTGGAGCTCCACTCCATTCAAAGGGCTACACCTTGTCGTATTTATCACTAGTGGCTGTCTAACAGGTTTTTCTGCGTATCGATACACGGGAACGAAGATTCATCGTATCGGGACGCGGAGTTCGAAATCTGCACCTATGATTTTGAATACGTGTATCTATCAACTACTCAAGCCTCCAACCTCCTTCCTTGACCAGCGACGTTGACTCTTGGAGATGTGCACAATGCGTATGTTCAATATGTAATACAGTTTATATCCTTTTTTCCCAGACAGAGATGATTATCATCAGTGAAAAATCTGAATGACATGTAAACTGCGATTGCGTAAATGCAGACGTGAGATCCAACCTCTTTGTCTTGAAAAGTATAGCTATAACTTGTCCCTGAACCGTCACCTGCTGTTTGCGGCATAGGCAAGCGACTGTAAGTTTGTCCTTGTCAAGGGTTCTACTGGAACAGCCACGGTGGGCTTGCTAAGCCGGCCGCTCATGCAAAAAGCCACAGTGTCCTGTAGTCTTTCTTGCACACGCGTACATACATACATACCCCGCGGCCTTGTCGGGACGCGTCTTCACATTCATGCTGCGTGATTCCACTATATACTTGTTATTAATTTCCTCTCTTATGTACCCAGGTATAGCCTATCTATACATAGAATAGTGCTTCTCCTGTCTCAATCTATGCTCCACTTGGTTCAGAACCCACTCCGGATATACCTCCTCCACGGACTTGGGGTTTTCGTCGCACAGAACCAGCTCCTCATGCTTCTTCTGCTCGTCCTTGGTCATGACAACCACGTTCTGCAGGTTAATAGGGCCGTCCTTTCTCCATCGCGAAAGCGACAGTCTCGAACACTCGCCGGAGATGACCGACTTGTTCTTGTACACCTCTTCGACAAGATACCCGACATCAGCCGAGTCAAAGGGAGCCGCAATTCGGATTCCGTTTTCGCCGGTTCGTCGTTTGCTTTCCCGAGCCAGCTGGCCAACTAGAGTCTGCTGAATCTGGTCGTAGGCCTTGGGCTTGTGCCGGCTTTGAGTGATGATGTATTCGGGAATGCTGGCGTAATCTCCAATGGATGTGAGCACATGAGTGGCCATGGAGAGTCCGAAAATGGCGGGCAACGAGCCCAGAACAGGCAGAATTCGCACACGGTACTGGGGCAAGACAGAGAGCTCCCCGACAGTGGTCTCGTTTTCCTCGTTCTTCTTCTCGAACTCAGAATCGGCCAGGGGCAGAAGTTTGGCTTCACCGGGTTTCTCGGTGGAGAAGATCACAGGGATACCCTCGTAGACACCCAGCTTTCGCAGCTTGACTCGAGTAGCCTTGGAAAGGGGATCCTCGGCGGTCTGAGAGATGTCGGCGATACGGACCTGGGTGAAGTCACTCTTGCAACCGGCCCCCATGGAAGAAATGACCTTGATATCACGGGACTTGCAGAAATGCAGCAGGTCCACCTTGGCGTCAATGTTGTCGATGCAATCCAGCACCCAGTCGGGCTTGTCGCCGTTCACGTAGATCAGTCGTTCGGCCATCTCGGTGTACTCTTTTTCACTCTTGCTCAGCTTGGCAGGAACCCACAGATCCTGAACAGCCTCGATGTTGGCCCATGGAACGACTCCGCTAAAGTACTGTTTGACAGACTCCACCTTGGGGATACCGACATGAGCTCTGTTGGCAGTAGCGTGTCTATTGAGAGACGAGAGAGTCACCTGATCGAAATCGATCAGCCGCACGTTTCCAACACCAGATCGAAGCAACATGGTAGCGGCCCAAGAGCCGACACCTCCGGCTCCCACAATAACCACCGAGGACTTTCGAATCACCTCGAGACCGTCGTCACCAAAGAAGACATGCGACCGAGCGAGCTGCTCGAGAATGAGCTCTTCCTGCTCCTCGGCAGACGGCGCCAGGAAGGGCTTTGACGAAGTTGTAGCAGATTTGGACGCTGACTCAGCAGGTTTCTGTGTCTGATAGTCGTCGTAAAAGTTGGGGTTGCATTTGGTGAACGTCAGCACGCACGCGGTCGCCAGCGAGCTGAGTGCAGCTGCTAGAGCCACCGTGGTCCAGCCGGGTTTGGACATGTCTGTGATGTTAGGTGTACTGCCTGTGCTGTGTGAGCTGATGTTCTGATCTGTGCCAGTAGTCATGCAGGTTTTTTTAAGGTTTGAAGTTAGCAGGTGAGGGTGAGAAGGTGGTGAGATGATGGTGTGGGATGCGGGTGTTGAAGAGATGGGGAAAGAGAGGAAGTTGTTTAGTGTGTTTTCTAAAACTGTCAAAATGCACTATGTTCATTTTTGTCGTGGTTTGATGTATATCCGGCATTTTAGCATATATCTTGCTTAGTAAGCATACAAAGCCGATAATATCTGCACCTGTGTATTCAGGAGATTCTCTGCATTCTTTTAATATACCGTACGAGCAGTATGTAAACTGGTCATTGATCGATTTGTTGAGTTATCTCGATCGTGCAGTGAGCTATCTTGATCGTGTAGTGGTATACGTTCCCATCCCACTTGAATTTTGAAAAAAACAAAGCGGGCCAGGGGACGAACGAACCGTATGTGATGGAGGCATTCGGAAAGACGGAGCGAGTACGAGTACGAGGGTCTGTTGCGAATACGGGGATGGTTGTTTTGAGTGGATCTGAGACGGCCCGAAAGGGCAATTTGGGCAGTCTCACAAGTTACAAAATCCTACTGCGCGTGATTACAATAGCATTATTTTGTGCGTTTGAGGGTTGGTGCATGGGGTATTGGGTTGACGGAGAGGTGGAGTGAGAATGACATCATTGGGCTGTTTGTGGAGAAGACTGGCGGACAAATCTGTACGAGTTAACAGCCTCACGAACGGCGTAGATCGTCGTATTATATCCATCGACGCTAGTTTAGTGCCAGTTGTACATTAGTGCCATCACTTGGTGCTACTCACATCTGATACAGTCTGGCACCAGTCCAATGTACGAGTACCACAGCATACAACAATAGCCTAACGTTCTTCTTTTGTTGTTAGGGACCACGTATAAAACCATGCACTCCTCAATCAGGTGTCGATCGCAGGTATGTCTCAGATAACTCTGAGCCTTTGGGTTGGTACGCGCGCGCTTCTCTTCTTCATCTCGTTGCTTTTTTCATTTTATTTTACCTTAGGGAAAACACTTTTTGAACTCAGTTGCGCCGGTTGGCATGGCCGAACATAGGATCACGGGAGATAATGCAGAGCAGTGGGCCATGACACCGGGTGGAGCCCGGCCTAGTGTTGATGGATGCGCTAAAAGGGGGCAGGCGGTGGAGTGACAGTTCTTCCGGGCCTTCTTTTTGTTTGTCCGACGGGGCTGTCAAGGGGGCTTTTTCGTGATACATACGTGCGGCTTTATAGGGTGGTGTATAAATGGCGTTTATTGCCGCTGTGTAGCTGTCGAATCAACCGCAGAGTACCGGTAGTAGTACTCTCTAATTAGGTATAGGTACCGGTAGTTACACTTTGAGTAAGTGCTTGTGGCGAAGCCCTAACAAACAAAAACTGGCCCTCTCGAGAATGTCTCAAGAGTGTACAGCAGCTGTGCCTGTGCACTCAAAGAGCAGGAAGCGTTAACGTTGCGCAGCTTCATCGTTTGGGGTCTGCTTGTTTGGTGTTTGAGCATAACTCTTTGCTGCACAATGGACCGCGATAGACACGAGACAATGAAAGTCAAAGCTGCGTGGCTGGGCCTTTGGAGCGTGTCTGTGGTTCGTTACCGGCGTACCCTAAGTAGTGCCAGGAGTGACAGAGGGTGCGAGAGTGAGTTCAGAAGTCGTGCTGCTGTACGAGCTGTGGGTCGGCAACACGTCACTTTTTTTGAGTCTGACAGCAGGATTGTCCACATGTCAACAGTCATTTTGGCCGGACAAGGACTAACAACGATTGTTCTAGTCCGATACAAGCCCGTCTAGACCAACAAATCGTTCGGCCGACGCAGGGCCTCTTGATAAGGGCGATTTGGGCCGCAAAAGAGGAAATGCGCCCTTTGAAACCGAAACGGACCGTTCCGGTGCATTCTTCTAAAAATGAGGTAATAACGGGGTCGTCTCTATAACCAGAGTAATAGCTTGAAGACAAAGATGGGTTATTGAAGGGCTTTAATGATGAGATTGACTCTGGTATGAGACAACAGCAATGTGCAAGTACAAGTACAATTGCAAATACTACTCGGTAAAAGTTCGGTGATGTTCGTCTAATTGTAGCATCTGCCCGCCCCATTAACTCCATCGGATAACCCCATCCAGCTACATCTCAAAACCTCAGAGTTCTAGGTCTCAGTGCAAAAAGCAATGACCCCGAAATAGGTTGAGCTTGAGCTTAACTCCAGTGGAGAAAAGCGCAAAAGAGGAACTTAGACGCATCGACGTATACGTGCCCTTCACTGCACAGAGTTGGCCTGTCACATGAGATACCTCTACAAGGAAGAAATGCTGCTTGGAACAGACTCTTCCGAAATGCGTGATATGGAGCGAGAGACTCTGCGACAAGTCAGCAGCACACCTAGTCATTCTCCACAATCAACAAGGCCTGCTAGCTACTCTCAGGGCCCAACCCAATCTCGCGCTACTGGCTCTAGCCGGGTCTAAGTGGGTTGCATGGTATAGTACGAGTACGAGTACAGTAGTTGCCGACCGTTTGGTCTACCGACCGACCTCTAGACCAACCCAAATGTCCCAAGCCAGCTCCCCACTTTTTGGAACGTCAGAGATTGAAACCTGGCACTGCAAAAGGAGTGTTGAGAGTTAGCTACCCCTCAAGCCATATCAACTACACAAGTTCAGAGATGTTACTGTACTTGTAGGGTGGAAATCACGGGTACTGTGGTCGTCCACGAACACAATTACATGACAGATTATGTTGCACTTTCGGGCGGTTCCACTTGTCGTCTTGCCCATTAACGCCTTGTACACTCTCATGTTCAGTTTCACTCTGATCTCTACCGCTATCATTGTCATCATCAGTCTGCTCGGTCTCACGGTCGCCGCAGTCCGCCTGCTTATCTGCTCCACGGAACACAAGCTCAACGGCTATGCCGAACTCCATACCTGTTTACCGAATCCGGTCCGCCCCATCCAATGAGAAATTGTCTTCCATGATGAGTCGTTATGTCGCATCTGGAATAGAAAGAGCTGAAATTAAGTGACGCATCACTCTGCTAACTTTTATTTACCGAAGCGCCGCTCTTTTCTTATTCGTTGATATCGTCCCCAATCCAGCTCCTACTCATAAATTTGGCCTACTGATTGGCGAGGGTAGACAAGTCATCATAACCCGCTGCGTGCAGAACGGAGTACGTTCGCGTACCGCTGTGATTGAATTGCGAGATGTTTGGATGGGTGCTTTCGCCATTAGAATAAAATACGTGAGTACTGAAAGCTCTGAGTGATTTGTCTCATCGTGCTTTCACGTGAATGGCCGTGCCTGCGAACGGCCATCCCGTCAAGTTGAGTTGGACCGACAACAGAACACCGCACTTCAAAGAGGACAAAACACGACGTACGAATGACAACAACCGACTACCGAAGGCATAGCCAAAAAGATAATGTCTGCCAGAGAACATTTTCGAAGTGATGGATTGAAATCAACGACCTTGCTGATGCGTGTTGGCTCGCGCAAGAGGAGGGATTGCGTCATCGGAGAGATGCCGGTGCTGTTGGGAGGGGTGCTCGTATTAAATGGCATGTTTTTTAATCACTTCATGACATATTATTGTGATCATATCGACTTTGACGGAGCCAAGCTACAATGCGATCTGTTGTGACAAAGGCGACCACAGTCTCAAGCTCTTTGCAGATCAAGAGAAGGGCGAATGTGGCTGTGATGATAGCGAGCGACGTGTTGGCTATACTGGAGAAGAGATGGAGCTGATCGCCATGCAATACACACTTGCTCAGAAAGAGGGCCCAACTACTGCACCCGACTACCTACAGTACCACTCATTGCGCCATTCACCTCCGACGAGCTTCTGGAAGAGCACCTTCAAAAAACAATGACTTGCAAGGATCTACAGGGTGGTCTGAACTTTTACTTTACTTGGGTCGGATCTTTACACGACAAGAATACATCCCCAAAGACCGTGAAAAAATAAATTGAACGCAAGGTGCCATCATGCCACAAACACAAGAAGAGGGGGGCACTCAAGAGTGGGATCGGGAAGGGCTGTTCTGTCGGGTCAGTGACAGTCACGGACAAGAAGAACGCTCGGTACTTACGCCATTCAAGACCCTTACCTTTTTACTTCAGGTGGTCCTGATCATAAACATGGGAATCTGCTGGAGGCTTGTTCGCGTGACTGTATCGGCGAGGACACGAACACCATTGTTTTGGAATTCAGGGTCTTACCAACAGTGTTTCAACCATCATTTACCAAGAGATTCTACTCTTGCTCGCGTTTTGCTGTCGTTGTTTCAGGACGAAAGGGGCATACTGATGAGAACGAAGAAGAAGGACGCTCGTCTGACGTTCACCACGTTCACCACGCTTGCTTTTGACCACAGCTATGGCCTGCAGTTTGCCAAGTTGTACCCTGATGCTTTGATAAAAATGTGTTTCAGATAGTCTGACGGGCTCCATGTAGAGCAACAGTGCAGTATCGGCTTGATTTCCATGCAAGGACAATCGGAGGTCAGCAATACATTCACAAGTGAAGCTCTTTCGCCAAGAACACCGACCGGTGCTTGCTCACATTCTTCTACAACCGAACGAGTGCTCATGTAATGCCCACCCAATACAACTACGGAATTGGAAAGGCAACTGCTTGTCAGGGGAGATTTTGCGGATGGTGTATCCTGAGCATGCCGAAGACTACCTACCCCTAATATCCCGAGCAGGATGCGCCAGAAGGTCCCACGATTATCCTAAGGGCAACGTCGAACAACTCGTTGAAGACTCATTGAACCATGTGAGTGTTCCTGATGAGGGTGTAGCCTTTGACGACAATGAATCGATGACTTGGTTGTTTGTGAGGGGTAAAACGACCCGCAATATGCGAGGTTCTCGGTGTATCGGCAGCCAGCTTGCGGATGGAGTCAAATTGTATGCGGATCCCTGTCTTAAGTAAATCATCTATACGGAGTTCTGGTGGGCTTTTCAGCCGCATTTGAGTTTCGTCAAATAGGTCGGTGGGTAGCTTTGGTTGATTTATCAACTTTGGAATGGTAGGGAGGGGAGGTAGCTTTTTAAATTAGGTTGGGAGGCAACTACAGTGCAAGTGCGATACGATGCCATCCAGTGGTCTAAGTGGAGAGGCAGAAGCCACTAATGCCCTTTTGGCTAGCCACTAAACGACACACGACGTTAGATACGGTCGTGCAAAGCGTCTTCAGATGGGAGATGGGCTCGGCTTTTTGGCCGACGCACGGAGGAGAACTTTCTGTCGCCGCATTGGCAAGAGCTATAAGTGAGGGTGCGGAGTCAAGGGCATTTAACCGAGGCCACCTTTTACTTGTATGCCAAATAAAGGTCCGTGCCACCATCTCCAACGGCCAACTAGTCCAAGTTTAACCGGGAAGAAAGTGAAGGTTTATGTGCATCCACACGAGATGTGTTTTATACGTGGCCTAGAACTCGCGGGCCGAATGCTTGAAGGTTGGGGTTTCGGTGCTGTCTTCCTCGCGGCTGTCGAACACGCTTGATCAAGTGCTTGATGGTTTTTGGGTTAACGCCTCTGCACTGTTCTGTACAACGCAAAAAGATGTCGATTGTTGGTCCACTCGTTCGCCTCTCTCGTTCTGACCAACTGCCATGAAACACACGTGACCGCGTCGATTGTCGCGAACATTAACCCAAACCAAATCTGGCGTGACCTACTTGTTGCTTGTAGCCGTTTGAAAACCAAACCCCTGGTCTTTCTGAACATTGTTTACGGTGACGCACGCCTGCACTGTTACGCATGGAAGGGTTCAACAGGTGCAAGTGTAGATCTCGGAAGACCGGAGTATCAGAAGACCAGATCTGAGGTTCCGGTATCCGTCGAACTTCCTCCAGCACCGCCGTATATCCATTTTCGTCTCGTCCGGAAACAAACTCACTCACCTATAACTATGAAGGAGACGATAACTCGAGATGATAGCAAGGCAAGTTTTTCAATAGCGGCAGCTCTTGTGGTATTTGCACTTGAAGAACAACTGCTGACACTTGGAGACCCCTATAAACAACCCATCCGAGTCCTTCTTACGCACCACTTTGCAAAAGTGAGTTTGAGCAATAACCGCTCTACAAGGTATTTGTCAGCGTTCTCAACTGAGAACACACGCAAGGCTTTTTCTTCGAGAGAGATGATAAATACGAAATCTATCATCTATGGAAAATATAATACGGTGTAAGAGGCCGATTCGTGGGAGTGCATCGCCAAGGCGGCATTAATTTTCTACATTGCTCTTTCCTATCCACCTGCCACATGTCTCCCTGCATCGTCGCTTGCTATCCCCATCAGGACTTCTACTGGATATTAGTAATGTCCCACACCCAACGAGATACAAAACCACAGGCTATACGAGGACGTATAGAAGGAGCATCTGGATCTAAGTTTCTCCCAGGAGCTCTTGTGCCTTTTCTTTTTGGGTAAATCAAAACTGCAAAAAGACTCCATAACACCCGGCCCCATGTAAGGCGAGCTTTTCTCAAGTAGGCCTTGCAGTATGAAACGCTGAGTTTATTCCGAGATGCGATTTTTTATAGAAGTTCATGGCGCAGGCTGCGGATCTTGGATGAGGTAGCGGCTCAGTCGCGGCTGCTGTGGTTGAGTGGTGTTGAGCGAAAGAAGCTGGTTCTGACGCTTAGGTAAGAGGGAGCGAGATGGTGACACTAATCGTTAGTCTCTGTGGGCATCACGCTAACCGTGAACCACACTAGGCTAGTTGCCGATTAATGGCTTAAGTTGTTTTTCCTATATACATGACTGTTATACCTGTTGCGACAACTCGAGGTGTGAATCTGAGCTGGTGGTGTAAGAGATGGTGGTGGTGTAGTCTGCTCTGGCGACGAAGGCAAAAGAAGAATATCTTAGGTTTTGAACCGCCGGTGGAAAGCGCTAGCACGTCAGTTTCACATGGTGCCGGGACCTAAATAATCAGGTGCCAGAAAAAATCTGGGTGGCGACAGGCGGGTAACACGGCCTATAACACACACAAACAGTACGGTGTTGGTGAAGTATGGTGGCAGGATAAACCTCCTTTTGATAAATCCTCTGCTATACATAGGGTCTAGATCAGGGACGTTATAAGACAAACTAGGCCCTCCGAACGCGCCGGAGGTTTGGATTTTTCACAGCAAACTACTGGAGCTCTTGGAACTAAGCCCGTGGATAATACAAGGCCGTCCTTTTTATTTTGACACCACACTAGCGCGCACTAGCGTGAGTGGGGTAGTCTGGACTACTGTACTTGTAGATAGCGGAAGACTTCACAGAGAAGAAGAGAGCGACACACAAGAAGAATAAAAAGAAAAAGAAAGGAAAAGGAAAAGAAAGGAAAAATACGCGCACACACCTACTGTACCTCAGCCCAGCTGTATTCATTAAATAACCGTATAACCCATCTCTGTCTACTCCTGATATCCCATGTCCGTGCCTGCGCGCGCATACTGTGAAGTGGCGGCGCCGTACTGGTACGTCGACGTCGGCTTGGGGTAGTACTTCATGTACTGATTTTGCTGTGCCGATTGCGACTGATCCATGTAGTAGTTGTATCCTGGCTGTGCGGAGCCTGCGGCGGCCACTGTGGTGGAGTTTGACGGCGTGACGGGCGTGGTCAGGCCGGAAACTACAGCTGTGTTGTTGACGGTAGCCATCACCTGGCCTACGCCCGAGTTTGCGAAATTCGGTGATGCACTGGTGGGGACCATTGGCTCGCCGTCCTTCTTGTCGTACGTGTAGTGGCTCTGGATGGGCGCGAGTCTCTGGGGATAGTAGCTCTGTGGCTGGGTGACGGGCGTGGTTTGTTGTCCGTTCTGGTATCCGTAGGGGTAGTAGCCGTTGGCGGCAGGAGGAGGTCCGGTCTGTGCGGGGCCCTGAACCACTGCCGACGAGCCCTGGAGTTGAGGGACGTGACCGTACTGCTGTTCGATGAGCTTTGCCTTCTTTTGCTCCTTCCACATGCGTCGCAGCTCCTTGAACTCGCTGGGGGCGCGTTTGGAGCCGTGGCCTTGGGCCGCAACGTGCGCGTTCAGATGGTTGAGAGTGCCATAGGCCTTGGAACAGCCGTGCCAGTTGCACACGTAGAGACGCTCAATCTCGTTGTACTTGCGCCTTGGGCGTTTCGAATGGTTTTTGTTGAGCGGCAGCAGCTGGTGGTAGGGAAACATGGTTGTGGGAAGTCTGGTTTCGTCTGCCCGTGAACCATTGATATATATATATCTATATACATGGAGCTGCTTATAGGATATAGGGAGGTAGGCCAATATGAAATTCAAACAGCGATAGAGTAAGCAAGGCCCGAAGTGTAAAAATCGTAAAATCAGTCGTGAAAGCACAAAAGCGAGCAGAGTTCGCGTCTACAAAGCCCAACTGGAACCTAAAAGAGTCCCTTTGCAATCCTCAAACTCTCGTCTAAAAAGTCAGACACACAAGCGTGAACCTAGTTCCGCAAGCGAGAACCGTAACCTTGACACCCACTATTTGTGCACAATGGGCCAGTCTGGGCTCCAGAGGGGCGAAAAGCGGAGTATTGGTCAAAGGGCGACTTTGACGTGGGATTTCCGGGCTCGTCGGACACCCGCGTTGCGTGCGCATGTGCCGTCCCCGGACTTGGAGCCATTGGGGTTTCCCTCCGGTGCATGTCGGACGAGTTGATTATCGTCACTAGCATGGGAATGGAAGCGAAAAATGCAAAAGACCTGGCCAAAATCACAAAACGCAAGGTGGTTAAGTCATGGTCCAGATAGTCCGAGATGGCACGTCCGATAACACACCGATCTGAGCTACCCACGTGGTCACTTTTCGAATTCCCCCCAATCATCCCAAACAAACTACCGATAACCCAGACCAAGAGGAAGAGAATAGCTACATACAAGTCTGTCGAGAGAGAAGAGAGAGGTGGGTTAATGGGCCAAGATAAACATCACGTGCAACTCATAAAAGAATAGCCACTGATAAATTCTAACTTCTAACTCTCATCAGTTATAAAGGAGGAAATACTCTCGCTACTCTACACTTTACTCTACTGCCTCTAACACTCGCTCGTTCTCTTTCACCCTCTCTCTTTCTCGTATTCTCTTTTCTCTCGGGGCTCATTACCACCCTCGGTTCCAGTCTTTTCTGCCTTTTCGTTGCCACACATTCCAGGTTGCAATTCCCTCACGCACCACCCATTCCACAGACCGAGGTGAATGGATACAGTTTATGTCCGCATTGTTCGGAAACCGGAACTAGGTCGTATAGCGCAGTGTAGTGTCTAGACAAGGAAACGCAGAGTACCAGAGAGCCGCAGTGTCGTAGGTGCTGCGACAGACTCGCAGGCTGTGCGCAAGCCTCACGCACACTACAAGTCCACCTGTCAGCTAACAACCCCCCACTCACTCAAAGTACGTATGGGAAGGGCTGTACGAGTCTTGTGGCTGACCCCCCAACCTCGGCGATAACATAAAGATCGTATATTCGTTATAGCACTAGTCTACACTAAACTAGCCCCTTCGGCTACTCTCGCATAACTTGCCCCGACTAATTACAAGACCAGCGGCAACGAGTATCCTCCATCCACGTACCCGGCTCGGAGGAAGGTCGGACGTCGACCAACTACCGACTCAATGTACGCAATGTCCACTCCGTCATCCATGCCCGTGGCCGATAGCACCACAATGTCATCCACCATGAGTGAAGGTGTGTAGATTCCAGGCCCAGGTGGGGGTCCCCAAGTGAGCTCGGAGTCCACCAGCATTAGATCAATGTCCTGGTTGACTACTGATCCCCGAGCTAGCGCCGAGGGGGATTCTAGGGTCGAATCAAAGCCCCATCGACCCACTCCGTTCACGTATAGACCTACCAAGAGGCCTTGGTAGAGCAATCCGAGATGGGTATACGTGGATGCGCCCGTAACAAGGACCAGGCCGATGATGTAATGGTGGATCCGCAGCTCGAGATTGTTCAGAGCACCGACTAGGCCCAACCCCACCAGCAGCAACACTAGAGCCACGTAGACCACAATATAGCGCTGGAATAGCCCGGCTCGCCAAATGAGGTAGGTTTGCGAGGCGATAGCAGCTATAATGATGATCACAAACACAATAACCACGATCCAGCCCTCGGGCCTTGCGTTTAGATCACTCACCATCAGTCTGTCCACGGGGAGATTGGCAAAGGTGTAGTTCTCAAGCACTCCACACCACAGTCCAGATGTCCAGAGCAGTAGTCGAGACAGGGAGGGGGTTCCCAAAGATCGTGGCACCTGATCGAACGTCTTGAATGAATCTCCATTCTCGAGATCCGAGTCCTCATTCTCGTCTGATTCATCATCATCATCGTCGCTCTGATTGACACGATCGGTGCTAACAGAGCCCACGTTAGCGTAGCCATCAGCTCCTCCTGGGGTTCGAGCGGGGTTCTCATCGGTGCCGATCATGTTCTTGACGGCGGCTCTATAAATAATGTATCCTCCGAGCACTGCTGGCAGAAGTCTTTGTACGGCCATACTCAGCCAGAACTCACGGACTGTGAGACTAGTTGGACCGGCCCCTCGGGAAAAGTCAACAATGGGGTCGGCCACCATGACTAGGAGCCAGAAGGATGTCAGGAATTGCACCCAGTAGAAGCCGGCCACGTTGACACAGAAGTAGCCGAAAATGAAAGACATGACCAGACAGAAGGCCACAATGGAAATTCGGTTGTCTTTACCTCCGCTCACGTGATCTTCGTGCACGGAGAAAGATGCGGGGAACGGCGCATCAAAGTCTATGCTGTCAATGGTGTGGGCTCCCTTTGAGCCCATGAAAGAGTCTCTAGGCCCCTCGAATCGCAGTCGGAAGGTGCCTCCAGTGTAAGGAGACACGAGTCCTGCATGCAGAGCCGCCGCGCAGGGGCTTGAGTCGGCTCGGTAGTATCTGTTAGTAGTTGAAGATGTGGTATCCTCTTCCTCCTCATCCTCCTCCTCCTCCTCATCATCATCCTGTCGTTTGTAGAATCTGCCCACGTGCAGATCGCTTTCTTCGTAGTCCTCCTGTTCGTCTTCCTGGACGTCCGTCTCATTTGCAAGACCTCCTCCAATCACGTAAGGACGGTATTGCACAGCTTGCATTCCCACCAGGGTTTCTCCCCATTTCCAGGACCCCCTGACGCATCCAACCGGGCACTTTAGACGCATTTCTCGTCTGGAGCCGTCGGGAAGCGGTTCGTAGGCCGGTAGACAGCCCGTGGCGTTGACTCCGCAATCCTGTTTCCAAACGTGCCAGTTTTCCGCGCATCCGGACAGACTCGTGTCTTCTGGAACCCGCCAAAAAGACTGTGTGAAGAGAAATAATGAAATGAGCCACCAGAGAGCGACAAAGGCGATCATGGCGGCGGACCAGACGGTTCTGCGCGGTCCATTGCGCTGTAGCTTGGGTCCGTCGCGCAACCGCAGCGGCCAGAGTTGGGCGGATTTGCACCAGAGGGTGACGGTAGGGTTGATGGGCGGAGAAGGGCCGTATGTCCATTTGGGCCAGCTCAGTCGCAGCATGGTGTGGATGTGTGGTAGTGAGCGAAGTGGTTGGCGACGGTGAGCGAGAGTAGTGAGAGAAGGAGAGATCGGACGAAGCTACTACCAAGAGGCCATCTACCTTCTACTTGTAGGCTTTGGATTTTAAAAATATAGCATTTTGAGCTTGGGCCCTTACCATCCAGTGGAAGCGTGGGTGCTGCTCATCTGCACACCTGCGAGTTAAATTGCAGAGTGTGCCAAGTGTTAAAAGGACATGTGTCTGCGGGCATGGTGTCGGGAGGGTGGAAACCCGGCGATTTCGACGTCTAAAGGAGCCCCTACAACTGTTTTGAGCTGTTTCTGGCCCTCAAACGGCCCCCGATCCCGAGCCAGCTCGTCGTCTCAATTTTCCCGGATTATGCACAACCTGCATTTTCTCTCGGAAAGGCCTCTTTTCTCTCTCCCTCTCAGTCTCTCGAATAATTTAGGGCTAATGCAACGGCGGTTGTGTATAGTGCGGAAGTGGGAGGAGAATAGTTGGAAAAGAGAGAAAAGGCGCCCAAAAGAGGAGGTTGCAAAATGCAGGCTCGGAACGGGCTACATTGCAGCTCTCGTTTCGTGCTCGGGAAAATAGCCCGGCGTCCCCCTGAATCTTGTGATGTTGCCATAGATGAACGTTTATCATCTCACCGATTATCAGATTGCGACAATGCGAACTGGGGGGGAATGGGGGGTTCACTTTTGCCCTTGTCTCAACTATAATCGTCTTGGTGCTGTCAAAATAGCCCAAATGCCTCAGTTCCGCCCCTCGAACCTTGTTGGCCCGCACACACCCAACCACCAACTCCTTGGGGCTGGCCTCCACGCGATGTGGGGTTGGTATGTATAGGTGGGGAGAGTGCGGAACGGCCAGGGTGCGCAAAGGCGTCGGAGACGGTCATGTGAGACGGAGCACGTGCCTTGGCCACTGTGTTTACGCCGCCCCTTTTGATATATGCCCCCGTAAAAAAGACATAACGTCTCAACCCTCGTATAGACATTATCTTGGCATGTCACCGTAACAGTCACCATTTGTCACGGTCAGCCAAACCGTCGTGTTTTGTCCTGTTACGGGAACGTACTGGTATGTACGAGTACACGGCAGAGGGCTTCCCCATTGTGGATCTCTCGGGTCCCCATTTTCTGCCTCTGTCTCTGGACGGGAGGAGCTGTTTTTCGCCTTCTCTTTCTGTGCACCCACACCCCGTGGAATGTGAGCGGTGCGCCGTAACAGGGTTGAGACGTGTTCTTATATATACATTCGCAGGGTTCTGGTGATTACAGCGGAGGTGTAAGAGCAGGTTTACTTGTAAAAGTACGACGTCATTCGTGGATATTGGCGTTTGTATATCTGCCACCCTTAGTGCCTACGCCTAGTTGTAGTATTATCGTCAACATGGTACCACCTCTGGAACACCCCACGATGACGTCAGCTCGAAAGAATTAAGTCAAGCTCCACGTGGCTGATGTGGCTAAAACCCGGCCAACGCCATGGCCAAAAACGACCAAAGGGCTACTCAAAATTGCACCTTGAGTATGTGTGTTTGGATTAACCTGTGCCGTGCATCTTCCGAGATCGCACTCTCCGAGATCGGTGATTACTAAGTCAGCCAGACTCATGCCCTTGTACTCCGTACATGAAGAAATTCATATCTGTGCATCTAACCGGTCGCTCTGTGTTCTTCTTCATCGGATCTATTAGCTCTTCCGAAGAGCCGACTTTTTCCGAGGGTTTCACTTACTCGCACAAAAATAGGTTGGGGGGGGCTTTTGATTGCCTCAAAAGTAGCAGCAGTGTGATGAAACTCGGCTGTCCTTGTCTCGCGATAATTTAATCATGTCGGTCTAACCAACCTCCTAAAAACGTCAGACCTGTCGCATCGCGTAAAAAGGCGATTTGCAGTCTGAGCGGAAAAATCAACCGCCAACCACATGACCTTTCCAGAAGATATACACTCGCTATCTCTGGCCATACAATAAGCATCTTTTATGGCCACCATACATGCTGCAAATTTTACCGCCAAGAAAGCTGCACAGCATTCAGTCAGCTCACCGATAGGCTGCGATATGCTGCAAATAGCTGCTGAAAACAGGTGTTCCGAGGCATTAAAGGCCGCTGGGCCTAGCCAGGTATGATTATTAATGAGTCAGCTAGTGGCGGTACACGACGCGTCACTTATTACAGGTTCCTCGATTGTGTCGCTTGTGTCGAACATTTCACTTCCTTCACGTGATTAGCCCTAGCCCCATGGGATGACACCCCCCACAAGATATCGTACAGTAGTGCAGTGTCAATCCAATGACGCGTTTTTTAGTGCCAGCAGGTGGGGAAACCAAATAGCTCCCCGCTTCGCCTCCATTTCCCGGCCAAAAGGCTTTTTCAGGGACTTTTGATAACCCCTCTCTCTCTGTCGCAATCATTCCACTACGGAAAGAGCAGGCGCACATGTCTGCTGTACTGTACGTTAATTTGGGCTGGTGGGGTTGTGGATCCAGCATATCGATTGTTGACTTTGAGGCAAGGGGGGGGATTCTTCGGTGGGAGCAGCGATAACAACGATGGCTGCTTGTCGGAGGGCATAAAAGACACTAAAAAGGTGAGGCTAGTCTATGCTAATGCACTCCAGTTATCGCCTCGAAGCTGCTGCGTTCGCGTAAGGGCCCTACGCGGCCGATGGCGAGAAAAGTCGCCACGCATCTCCGCAGGGTTCATCGGGACCTGACTTTCTCGCTGACATTTGCTATTACAGGTTTTTCTTCGCCCAAATAAACTCCAAACGCTTTTTCAACCTTAACCACCTCGATGCACGCGAGCCAAACAAAGCTCGCGCCGGAGCACATAGCTCCTCAACAAGTGCCATAATGTGCGGGGAAGTTGGCCCTCCGGAATCAGCGGTCCCGAAAATAGTCTAGTCAACTGTCCCGGACCCCAGAGTATGGGAAACGCGGCTTTTAGACCGCAGCCCAAGACGTGGTTTATGCACCTTCCGAAGACTAACGCCGAAACCATGAGACAAGATGCCCTGGAAAACTTTGCTGGCCATCTGGTATATATGTCGGGAGCGTGCCAGGTGCATGGAAAAGGACAACTCGTTCACACAACCATGACCGAAGAAAAATCGCACTCGCTGTCGCCCAACGACTCTGTCAGCAGCGGCATTGGCGAGATCAAGACCACCTCCAAGTGGCGAAACTTTGTCGACTCCTTCAAGGAGGCCGAGCTCCACGATGTCGACACCGAGGGCATGACCGAGCTGGAGATCTCTCAGCTCAAGGCCGCCAACTCGCCCCTGCAGCGGTCGCTCAAGGACAGACACGTCAAGATGATTGCCATTGGAGGCTCCATTGGAACTGGTCTGTTTGTGGGATCCGGAGGAGCTCTGGCCCAGGGAGGACCCGCCGCCCTGCTCATTGCCTACACCCTGGTCGGCTCTCTTCTCTTCTGCACAATCAACTCCCTCGGAGAGCTTGCTGTCGCCTTCCCTGTTTCTGGAGCCTTTGCTACCTTCTCGTCCAACTTCATTGACCCTGCCTGGGGTTTCGCCATGGGCTGGAACTACACTCTCAACTGGTTTATCACGTTCCCCCTCGAGCTAGTCGCAGCGTCCATCACCGTCGATCTGTGGCGTGAATTCAACAACTCCAACATCTCGCCAGCAGCCTGGGTCGCCATCTTCTACGTTGCCATTGTCTCCATTAACTTCTTTGGCGCCAAGGGTTATGGAGAGGCTGAGTTTATCTTCTCCATCATCAAGGTTGTAGCCGTGGTCGGATTCATTCTCTTCTCCCTGATTCTCGTCTGTGGAGGAGTCCCCGGAAACGGCTACATTGGAGGCAAGCACTTCCACGATCCCGGAGCCTTCGCCAACAGCTTCAAGGGTGTTGCTGCCACCTTTATCAACGCTGCCTTTGCCTTTGGAGGAACCGAACTGGTCGGTCTGGCTGCTGCCGAGACTGAAAACCCCCGACGAGCCATTCCCTCTGCCACCAAGCAAGTCTTCTGGCGATGTTTCATCTTCTACTTCCTGTCTCTTCTCTTCATCGGTCTCGTTGTGCCCTACAACTCCGACGAGCTGCTTGCTCAGGGCTCCGTTCTCGGATCCGCCTCTCCCTTTGTCATTGCCATCAAGAACGCCGGTGTCAAGGGTCTGCCCTCCGTCATGAACGTTGTCATCATGGTTGCCGTTCTGTCTGTCGGAAACTCCGCCATTTACGGCTGCTCCCGAACCGTTGCTGCTCTTGCTGCCCAGGGAATGGCCCCCAAGATCTTTGGCTACATTGACCGAACCGGCCGACCCCTGGTTGGCATTATTGCTTGCTCCATTTTCGGTCTTCTGGCCTTTGTCTGTGCCGCTCCCAAGGAGGTTGAAAACGAGGTCTTCTTTTGGCTTCTGTCTGTTGCCGGTCTGTCTGGAACCTTCACCTGGGGATCCGTCAACCTGTGCCACATCAGATGGCGAATGGCTATCAAGAAGCAGGGCCGAGAGCTCAAGAGAGAGGTGACCTTCAAGTCGCGAGTCGGCATCTGGGGCTCCATCTACTCCTTCGTCTTCTGCATCGTCATTCTGGCCTTCCAGTTCTGGGTGGCTCTGTTCCCCGTTGGAGGAGCCAAGCCCACTCCCCGAGTCTTTTTCCAGGCCTACCTGTGTGTGCCTGTCATTCTCGTGTTCTACGTCATCTACAAGCTTGTCAAGCGAACCAAGATCTGGAAGCTCGAGGATATTAACCTCGATGTGGGCCGACGAGAGTTCGACTACGACGCCTTGCAGCGACAGCTGGAGGCCGAGCGAATCGAGATGTCTGCCCGACCCTGGTACGTGCGATGGGGCCACTACTGGTGCTAATCGGTCTATGGAAGCAGTCCGCCTTTACGTCAATGTGGTCGCTTCCACTCACCACCAAACAACAACTTTTTATGAAGCATACAAAGAACTGTCCGAGAGCGTTTGGACAAACTCACCTGTCAGCTTACCTCTTGTCGATGTCTTCTTTAGTCCCTGCTTCAACTAGCCCCCTCCTCTGTGCGAGATGAGTCCGTCCTTGATGTAGGACAGACCCAGGCCACGATGGTCCCGAATGACCGTGAGTCCGTACAGAGTACGTAGAGTAATATTATTTATTTGTATGAGTCTCTTCTTTGTTCACCACTCAGTATCGTAGGTTCCTATACGACAAACTCTGTCCCTAAGCGGATGTGTTCACAACTCCACGACAAACTCAGCTATAGAGCTGAAAATTGAAAATTGCTCTCACCGAGAGCCACATATCGTATACACAGGATTCCAGCCACTCTGAGAGCGCATATATGACGTTCGTGGAGGGACCAAAGGCCGAGGCACCTCTGAGCACAACTTTATATGGAAGCTTAACGAAATGCTTCTTTCTATTTATAGCCCAAGTCTTTAGAGACCGATGCGTCTACCTTACATGAAAAAAAGGACGTGGATTGTGAATTGTTGCTGTGAAATTACTTCAGATAAAATGACAGAGTCTTTGCGTGTTTGGTTTAGTGCCAATTGCTGGTTGTGTTGGTTTCTGTTGTGTGTGTACTCTTCAACAATTCACACCTTGATCCCACCTCTCTCGCTGTAGGCACGAGACACAGTATTGATGCGTTATTCTGATAAAGAGGGGAAGCGTTGGGGTTCCGACCTTTTTGTCTGAAATCGACCGTGACAAGGCCGCTTTCGATAAACCCGTCGCACAGTTTTTGTTTCAACTCAACAGGTTGATTCTCAGATCTCTCCACTTTACAAACATTGTCTGCGTGTGCGTGTGTGCGAGGCTGGCTTGTGTACTTTAGCCGACATTACCATGTGTAGCTACATACCCACGCACCATATTAGCGAGCCGGGCCAAAAGCGCCTGCTGTAGCTCAGTAGATCTGGTACTATGTGTCAATTAGATCTGACGTTATCGCAAGTTTCTGGATATGCAAAAAGTGAAGCTGGCATTTGTCTCGGCTAGCTTTGTGGGTGGGGTGAGAGTTATAGACACGCTAGTCTCTGGTTAAGTGGCTAGTAGACTGGCTAAATTAGACCGGTTTCTAAACCCGAGTCTGGAACACGTTCTTAGAAGATGCGCATATAGCAAAAGTCGCTGTGTTGTGGAGTATTAGTGTCACGTGACTGAGCGGGGTCTTTGTGGTTTCCTTAATTAATGTCTTAGCATCGGAATTATATTTCACCATGCAAGCGAACCACACAGCTTCCGTTAACCCCATCTTCTCCGCACTCCTAACATGTCCAGGAACAGTGTACTACTGTACCGATAGCTCGGAGATCATCACCTTGGTGTGGCATATCCATCGTGTTATAGATGAAGTCGGAGGTAGTATGTGCTTGTAAAGGCACCAGCAGTTAGTAGGCATAAAGGACACTACTTGTAGCAGTGTGTTAGGATCTGACGCTTCGACCCTTCAACATCTTCTGAAACAACCCAACAGAGCATGACCTTGCTTGCTGGTTATTATCGTCGATACTTTTGTGGTTCGACTCTCTCTCTCTCTATCTCTCTCTCTCAACTTAAGGAAAATAATATCGCAGCTATCCGCTTCAGAAAACGAATGAATGAAGAAAAGGCTCCCCCACCTGTATTAGTGTGGACTTTTATAATCCATTCCACGCCTGTTATAAAGGTTCAACGGTGGCTAAAGTTGCCCACTATATGTCAGAGTAAGCGGCAAGACTCTAAAGAGCTTTTAATTGGACTTTAAGGGCAACAGGAGACCAGTCTAGACTGAACCCAGTGTACTAGAATGGCATTTCTGAACAAGGAAGCTTGTTGCGGGAGCAACTGCTGCCGACATTGTGGATACCTCCGACCTGCTATTGCATAGAAGAAGGAGTCATATGATTTATCTTTGACCAGACCCCTCTGTAATAAGGATTCACTCACAAAGAATCAATCACGAGCCCGTAAGCTACTGTAGCCCTTTTCCCGCTGCCTATTGGCCAATCTGACATTGTCGTGGTTAGTTGTTTGCTCCCTTAGTGCTTCTCTTCTTGTTGTCCACGCTATGGGTTAGGGAGGTAGTGTGGGTTAGTGTGGAATCACGTGATAATAGAGACGGCGAACCCGAAATGTGGGGGAGGATGGGGTATCCTAGAACCACCTCTTAGTCGGCATCATTCCCCACGGTCCACGGGTAGAATGTATAACACTTCAACAAGAACTAGACAAGACTTGTTATGCTATGCATCCCTATCCATAAGAGTGGTACAAGACAAGTGGCCCCTTTGTTCAATCGTTCAGAATGAAGACCCAAAAGTACGACATGAAATGTTATCTCCACATTAACCAGATTTGTGGGTCGATAATATTCCCCACATTTTTCCCTCTTTATCCAGTTGTTTGTTGGCTGCCCGAAAGTGCTGCTTCAGCATTTGCTAAAAACGGCTGATAACTTCTAGACCCTGACTACTGCATTCTCAGCCTCCAAACTGCATCAGTAGTAGCGAGATATCAATCAGATGACACTTCGGATCCATTCCGAAAGTCTAGATGAGTCCAATCGAAGCTGACAGCCGGTCTGACGTCTTGCTCATGCTTTGAAATGGCGCAAAAGAATCCCAGACAAGAGGGCGAATGACGTCGAAATATTCAACAAAGAGAGCCTCAGACAAGGGCTAGCGTTCCGTAGAGTGTAGATAGTGTATATTCTAGTCGCACAAACTGTTTAGATGGTTGACAGCTCAAGAATAAGTGTAAAGTTGCCGGAGCTGCTTTTGTTTCAGTCCTTTTGGCAGGTTCATGTGGCACGGAGGTCAGACAAGCAACATCAAGAAGAAAACGAAACAAGAAGACAACAAAGCAAAGCAAGCAAAGATGCACACCTTGCGGTATAGATGGTACGGACATTTTTGGGACGCTTTGCTTGCCTCTGTGTGGCTTGTTGAGCACAACACGTCATTCAACGATATGTCAAAGCGTTAACGTTCCGTCAATCTGTACTGTAACGTCAAGAAGTGACAAGACAAGTTGCAACCGTCGACGTCAAAGCCACCGATTGGTTGTTTTCCATTTTGAGCGAGACCAAAAAAAAGTGCCGTCAACCGACGACGCAAGGGACTGCATGGCAACGTAGTAATAGATAGAACCACAAGGGCGAGCTAACGAGAGGGGTTAGCTACTTGTAGATATAGGTGGCAAAGGGAAAAAGAGAAGCAAGCGAACGCATGAAAGTTAGCCTTGTGGACAAAAGAAAGTGGTGCAGGAACAAGAACAACCATGGCTCTCGCTTGTTCTGTACCCTCTGGCTGTGGTTATTTGCGCTTGTGCTCATTGCAGACACTCCTGCATGTAATATTAGCCGAGCTAGAACACTAGTGTAGCCAACAAGTGTCTTTGTTCGTTTGTCGTGCGGTTATTATTGCCCTGGAGCTGTTGCAATCACGTCGGCCAACTTGTCGGCAATGCCCGGTCTCTCCCCCTCCCCCCCTCGTGTTATTGTCCAGAGATGGAACAAGTCGGAATAGCTCGCACGAACCACATGGCAATTTTTTGGGCACATCGCCAGGTCCTGCAACGTTGAGCTACTGTAATATAGCACACCGCTAGCCACTAGCTATCCTCTGGCCACAGACAGACCACACTACCTGCGTATGTGACGGCTACTTGTAGTTGCAGAGACACTCGAAACACGCTTGCCGCACCACGTCAAGTGACCAGGCATGCTTGGTGAAATGGCCAATGTGGAGGTTAAGAGGGGCTTGATGGGGAGATATGCGAACCGATAAAGGTGACAGGTGTTCCCCCGTGATCCGTGCAGTCTAGGCAGTAGAAGCCGTTATCCTGTGCTTGTAATCGTGCTTGTACAAGCGATTTGCTGCCCTTGTGGTGCGCGTGGCTGTCAGATATGTCACGTCGATTTAGCGGGTTTTAGAGAGGCACCATTGATCGGCTAGTGAGGATTGATGGGAGGGATGGGTTCGGGTATGTGAGAAAAGCGTATCAAATGATTCTGAGGGTATCTTTTGCCGTCTGGTTGTTGCCTGGAGTGTATGACGATCAGACACGGAGTACGAGTATCAAGGTAAAAACCTCTCGCGAGAATCGAACTGAGGGGTAGCTAGACTTTGTGTGCCAAGAGTTTCCCGGCCGTCGTCAGGGAGTGGCTAAAGTGGAGAGTATTGCTGCTATGAAGCTGAAAATTGCTATATACACTACAGTACTGCTGGTACGAATAGTACGGTTGACAATTGACCGTACCAACTAAGGGCCTCCAACACTGCGTTTGGGGGACCCCCCACACACCACTTTGTTGAGTCCAGAACTCATTAATCTGCAAAACGAAACCTTATCACGACATTCTGGGATGAATTACGAGATATTTAAACCTGATTAATATCGATTTTAGTCAAAAATGTATACAATTCATGCAAATTCAAAGAGAAGCCGAAAGACACATGATAAGCTACTTTTACAAGTTCAACATTAAAACCTCTGTTTCAAAGAAGCCTGAAGCTATACAAATAGCGCGAAAGATCTTCTGAAACCTGGAATGTCTCAGGTTGTTGTGCTGGGGGTACAATCCGTGGAACTGAAGATCTACGCAATATGTGCGAGGCTCGTGAGCGAATACGGAAAACGGTGATCATTGGAGGCGTGTATAGCTCTAAAGTAATGTTCCGGCGTTGAGATCCCGCAGGTCTCACCGTAAGGTCTCACAGTTCTATTCCTCGGGCACACATTCGGCACACTTTCGGCACACATTCGGCACACATTCTTCTACTTCTAGACTTCGCATGAGACACTGGAGAATGCTGGTTTGAGACACATGCATGGTAAAGCAGCATATACGGGGTTATATACTGTAGATGGTTGGAGGGCTGGGTGGTTACAAAGTAACAGCTACCGTGGAGACCTTTCGCTCATCCACATACCGTGCTTATACTGTGATTACTCAGGCTGAACATTTGAACAGATCTCCTTTGAGCCAAGCTCATACCGTATAATCTATGGAGAAAGACCTCTGAGATATTACTGAAACAGTAAATGACTCGTTCACACGGCACCATAGCTCGCAAGAGGTATGAAAGAAATATTGGATTTCAATTGAGTTGTATGACGAGGTATCTGGTGAGGGTATGTACACTTGTAGCTACAGTGCAAGGACTTACGCAAGTTTCAGCCAAGCTATACACTCATGAGACCGACTATCATCTAATTATGGGGAGTGTCAGTAGATGATACTACACGTCCACAAACATGTCTTCCGACCTCGAAAGGCGGCGTTAACAACCCTCTTGAGTTACACTCGGTCAAGTCTTCTCATCTCCATGGACTTCTGAAATCGGTTTATCTTGAATGTCTAAAAGTGCCCAATGTCGAATTTTCGATTGAGTGTGTAAAACAGCTGCAGCAATTGACCGTTGCTCAGGGGGAATATCATTATGCACATTAATTGATTCTGTGCCAAAAGTGAGCGTTGCGCAATTGCGCAAATCTGGTGCTCTCACTTCTACGGAAATCTCCCCCTCGTATCACGTGACGCGCTACGTCATATCTCCACCGTGCTGTACCAATCGCTCACCTCTTCCCCGCACCGAGTTTAAGTGGACGATGACAGAGTTTTGCAGATCAAAGGTAGATGTCGGCTTGCTGTGTCGCTATCTCGTTGGGGAGAAGAGAAACAGAGAAAAGAGGCAGACCATCCAGCTCAGCTCATCCAGGGGAGCGCAGCGGTATATTTGAAAGTGGAATTGGACACCCGAAACCCCGCCAAAAGGACGTCTCCTATTCCTTGCAGCATTTTCAAAGAGGGGCCGGTTGCAGCAATATAGGCGTTTTCTAAAGCCTCTTCGCCCTCTTTTCTGCGTCTCTCTAATTAGAAGTCTGTTAATTGCAGGCGCGAAACGGCGCTTTCCGCTTCCCCGGGTCTTGGGTCTTTTGACACCCGCCGTTTAACACGTTCAGGGGAGACAGGTTGGTGGGGAGCAAAAAAACGTCAGTTAAGGCACATGATTCGAGGGCGCCAAAAGATGGCCAATGGCGGCGGCGGGTGAAGCCCGGACCACTGTAATGTACCATTAATAATCGTCAAAGATCCGGAGGCCAATTTGTATACCGTTTCGGTAGGATTTTCATTGCAGTTGGCAGCAGCAAAATGTTCTGTAGGGCAAAAAAGCAAAGCGAAAAGAGCTCAGAGCGAAGGATCAGAAAGCACGTATACACGAGGGCTGTGCATGGTGTGTCGATCTGTTGGGTGTGGGTGGTGGCGGTCGTGGAGTGGGTAAATCGGGTTCTTCCATCGTACGGGGCCATTTACGAGCTCTTCCGTCAACCGTTTAATCCCGCTCACCTGTCCTTGTCTAAAGTCGCATTTTCAACGCACTTTTTGCCTGCCTCTTATTATGAAATATGTACAGGGCCCAACATGGGTCACCTTGTCGTTTTGGCACTGCAGTCGTTTACGCAGCATTGGGAAGAGGCACGGGTGTACTCGTGAAGACACAGAAGGCGACCAAAAAACCAACAACAAAACCGATACAACACCTTGTCGATGCTTCTATATAAACCCAGGCTTCCCCCCCTCGTCCCTGGCTACCCGTAATCGTACTCACAGTTGTCTGAATCAACACTTACTCGTTCTAGGCTCCCAAAACCTTGTCTCCCTGCCCCTCAACCAAAACAAACGAAGGTTTAGACCCCGGTATGATGGTGGGGGGATGGGGGTTCAAAGTCGATGATGGAGGTGTGGGATTAGTCAAAGAAGAGCGGCATCTGGCCAGTCGCACCGCCACCAGCCCACCTATGTATTTTTTGTCCCCATCGCACGGCTACACTCGCTAAAAAAACGGGTCCACTTATGCACCCCACTTGTCCTCTCTCTGCAGCTTTTTTGGACCTTTCGGGCCATTGGTCAAACTGTGTTTCAGGTGGCAGATAGTTCAAGATTGGGGGGTTCATTGGATCCGGTCGTCAGGGTCCAGAAACACGTTCGAGTGCTCCAACGACGCTTGCGCCGACGCCCGGACGTCTATCCGGCCCGTATCTCCCTCCACCGACCTGCGATCGCTCATCTCTACGCTCCCCACACGCTGATCCTCCAAAGTCTGTTTTCTTTTCGCTAACTGCGTCTGCGCATCCATTAACAAGGTTAAGGTCACGACAGGGCCTGCAACTCGACTAACGTCTTATAAGGGTGGTGTCGCCGGATTGCCAGGTATTGGCGGTTGAGGAAGGAAAGGAACACGACACGGCACCCCACGGAACCGACCGACGATTTAGAGACTCGACTTGGAACACAAACAGCCACACGACCCCCCCATCGCGTAAAAAGACACGTCACGCGACAAAGAACTACTGGTACTACTTGTACATTCCAGACACTATTGGAGCAACCACCACTCGATACCGTGACAACGCATCACAACTGACACTTACCACACTCGCTACACCCCCTTTTTTGCATTCTCCTCACTAACCGCAACTCCAGCCATGTCGACAGCTCAAATGACGCCGTTAGACCAGCTGCTGGCTCTCCTTCCAAAGCTGTTTGAGGGAAACGGAAACCTCGCGACAGTGACCTCGCTGCTGCCGAACGGAATGCTCGAAACAATTCTCAACTCGCCCTACGGACCGGCCCTGGTCGACATTCTCAACTCACAGACCGGAAACCGACCGCTCGAATACTCGGATAGATTGCTCTCCATCATGCCCATCCCAAGGTGGGCCTGGACGGGCACGGGAGTCGCTAAGGTGGTCAAAATGGCCCACCAGGTGGTCGGAGACAACCTGCCCACAAACGTGGTCAACCTGGTCATGACCACCCAGTACAACATTTACGGCAACTTCCCCACAACGAGCGACATTGCTCCCTCGGCCGTTTTCGTCGCCGTCAACGGAGTTCTCATGTTTGCCCACTTTTACGTCTTTGCACGAGGGTACATGCGAAACCACTACTTCTGGCCCTCCTTTGGTCTGGGATGGCACTGCATTCTCAACATGCTGGGCTTTGGCATGCGCATCGGCTGGGCCAACAACGTGCTCAACATTCCGCTGGGTATCGCCTCCACCATTATGATTGTCGTCTCCATCGTCTACGTCAACGCCATGAACCTGCTGCTAGCTCACCGAATCCTCACGTTTAGACATCCAGAAACAGGTGATGCCACGTGGTTCGGTTGGGCCATGATCTTCGTGTACCTCGTCATTATCGGAGTCATTGTCATGGCCGTTATTTCGCAGGTGGTCATCTTTCTCTACTTTTTGGACTATGAACACTGGAGACAGGCAAACGGAGCCATGCAAGCATCTTCCGTGTTTGCAACGCTGGTCGCCATTGGAGGAGTGTTTCTCATTGCTCTTGCCTATGCTCTTCCCCGAGGAGCTCTTTCTCTGCACCACGACGACCGACGACGACTCCCTGCCTCCAACATCGAGTCCTACGGCATGTTCTACTTCCCTCCCAAGTACTCGCAGGTTCTGCAGTACGCGGCCGATCCCAGTGCCAAGATGGATTCGGGTAAGCTGGCTGCTCGTGTCCTGAACGGACGAGATCTCAGTTCTTCAGCCGCCATCATTGTCATCACCTCTTTGATTCTGACCACCACCGCTGCCATGCGATGTGCCACCTGTTTCCTTGGTGAGCGATGGGCTCTAAAGGTGGCTCCCATCTACAGCAACACTTTGTTCTACATTGGATTTGGACTGTTTGAGACCATTGCGAACGTGATTTTCTTGGTGGTTCGAATCGATCTGAGATTCTACATTCCCGACTGGCCTATCAAGGGCACTGGCCCTCTGACCATCAAGCCTGGCACCATGGAGATTATGACCGATCCTTACAACCAGGGTCCTCGTGGCGGTCTTGGACCCGATGAGAAGCATTTCGAAAAGGCTCATTTCGAGGAGGTCCAGCCTCCCATGCCTCCCATGCCTACGTATGGAGCAAGCTACGGACCCATTTCGTACGCCGGGCTGTCTCCCGAGGTGCTGGCTGCTGCAAACGCTATGCACACCACTCCGGGAGCAATTCAGCAGACTGAGGAGGAGGCCGAGCGAGCTGCCGAGAGGGCCGCCAACAACCCCCATACCGGCTTCTCCGAGGCCACCAAGCTGCCTATGGACTCTGAGTTTGTGGACCCCATTCCCGCCATGCCTGAAAAGAAGCTGGAGCATTCTCCAGAGCTCAGGGAGGCTACTCTTCCTCAGCTTGTGAACCTCGGAAGTGCACCTGGAACCCCCAACATGAACGCTGCCACTTTTGGCGAGATCCCCCATGGTACTCCCATGTCCATGCCCACAGTGACTCAGACGCCGATGCCCACCCTACCGTCCATCACCACTGCGCACGAGCCTAGTCTTGCTCAGCTCCAGCGAGAGCGACTGGATGCTACTCCTTCTCTGCCCGAGATTTCGTTCCCTCCCACCCCTTACCAGATTCGAGCAGTGACGCCAGCAGCGTTCCCCACCCCCATGATTTCTCATCCTGCTACCCCGATGCAGTTCCCCGAGGCCCACTTTTCACGAACCACCACGCCTATGGAGCGTGGCTTCACGCCTGTGTCGCGAGGCTTCACTCCCAGGCAGGATCTGAGCGAGCCCACGTACGGCGTTCCTTACACCGAGCGGGTTAGCATCCCTTCGCCGGTTCACGACTACGATCCTCACTACAGCAAGCCTTATGAGGAGCCTAAAGACGAGTTCCGAAACAGCGGGGGTAGTGAGGAGGTTTAGATCGACGAGGGGCACTCACTAAAACATATTTATTGGATCATGATCCACTAGCTTTCTTGTATTTTAATTTTATTCATGTTTATTACTGCAGCGACCAGGGGGAGAGAGAGTGTGCACGAGTGTGCACAAGTTACTGGCCAATTTGAGCTTCTCATTTCTGGTCTGAGATACAGCTACGAGCGTTTACGTACATTCCATTGTTACTGCACATATGGTTTCACGGTATGAAGTTCCACGGTCGAAATGCATTATCGCAGTATAGAAAATGTACGTCAGTGTGTCTAGAGGGAAGAGTCAGCCCTCCATAATTATTTGCACAGGGTGTTGTCGGTGGACTATGAAGGAGAGACTATTAGTGTGAGGTGGATGAGGAGGAGGAGGAGGAGGAAGAGCAGGGGGTGTCTTTGCATTTTGCATGTGATCAGACAACGAATAAGAGGGGAATGAGGATGTTCTGGAAGGACTATTTACGGTACCGGTATTGGTTTTTTACAATGTGGCAACCACATGTACCGTGGCTGTAGCACCCACGGGCTAAGTCGTATTGACAGGTCTACTGTACGATAAGGATGTGTGGACAAGGACGCGGTTTACGTCATGACCGCATCCATAGTTGATATTAGTTACGAGGCTAACTAACCGTGTTTAAGTCAACCCTAAAAGTCGTTAGTTTGGCTCTACAGTAGGTCCGGAACAGGAGAGAGTAGTCGGGGTTGGTTGGGTGGTGGAAAACGCAAAAGCAAGCAGAGTGGCTTTGCTGGTCTTTTTTTCACGAGACGTATACCATGGTACGATAGCGCGACGGCTGGGGATCTCCGAGAGACGCTTGTTTCTCGGGTAGCAGCCCTGGGTCGCGTCTTACGTCCCCCCTCAAGGGTCATAACACACATGTTGGTATGGTCTCTGGCAAACTCTTTTTTACATTCCAAATGTCAATCTGGCGCTAAAAGAGAGTTTTTGTCCTTTGGACGGTGTAGAGGCGCGAAAGACTTGTTTGTGACAAAAGGTGTAAACCATGTGTGTTCGATTGAACCCTGGAACTGTTGTCTGGGAAACACGGGAACATACGAATCGTCAACAGAATGTAAACACGGCCGGTAATAGAGCGTAGTGTAATCTTACGCGTACATCCGGTCATGTGAAACGATCGGCGTCGGTAACCCACCCATCTCTACACCATCATCCAAAAAGGAATTGCCCGAATGAGAAGGTGCTTGTCTGAGTCTGGGGTATTGTACAGGGGTGCAGCCAATCCAACCAATCTTGACAAGCGACAAGTGGAAATAAAAAAACTCAGACCATGGTGTGTCGGTCTATGTGCCGGTCTTTGTGTCTACCGCACAGTAGTTTCTCGGAACATGGACCGAGTCTAAGTCCCACGCTAGCCAGCTGTCAGTTCATTCCGCTTTAGCGCCGTGGTAAAATTAAAACCCACTCAATCCCGAATCAACCTCGCTCCGCATTAGTCCACTGTTCACTACAGTAGCAGAAGGCTAGTGCGCGGGTGTGTGGGTACAAAACAGTACGAGTGTGTGCTTGTTTACGTTCCCAGAGGGTTTGGAAAACTCGCCAAATGGTGAACCAGAAACCGAGACAACCGTGCACTCACACGAAAACAACCCAGAGTCCCACCCTTGACAGCTGCTCTCAGACCTCGCTGTAATTTTCTGTTTGTGCATGCATGTGCTGACACTAACAGACGGCTAATTTCACGTCAATCTAGAAAGCCTGTAGCGTGGACTAATCCAAGCTTCAGATACAACTGCACACTAGTTTAGACTGACCTGGGCGCTAGGAGACATAATATCGCTACCAAGAGCCCGCCACCGGAGGTTCGCACGAAATGTCCGAACTCGGCCTAACAGACAAGAGATTCAGGAAAAGCAAAGGCAAACGGCGACCATAAGGCTTGCGGAGGCTGTAGACACAAACAAAAAGCTCGGAAGTAGCCATATTCCGAGCTGACCCAGATCCAATTATTGCCGCCCTTGTTGTATGCAAACCATACACACATAGAACTGGTCCGAAAACGCGGTTAATGTCATGCCTGATGTTCTGTAGAGCTGACGCAATGCACTGTTACTCTGATCTAAAACATTGAGCTTGGCCGCTGGTTAGATCACAGGCACAGATGAGCTGTGGTTCTTCAGCCCGCGGCATTTGAGTACATATCACCGCCGTATTCAAGTAACTACAATAGCATCGTCTTTGGCCATTGACACTGCTTGAGTCGAGCACGTTGCCGTATTCGTTGGACGGTCCCCAGGTCACTAACGATCACTAAGCGGCACTTGCGCGGTAATATTTCGGCCTACTGTACTCTGAAGTACGGAGTACATACTCTTACGATACATAGCTCACAGTCTACGTGTAGCTGACAAATTAGCAGACGGGTTAAAAGTGTGGTTAGCGAAGATTAGCCGACCAATGCCCGATAATACGTGGGCATATCGGTGTAGTGGAATGAAAGACAATAGTAGAGCCAGTCCTAATTGAAACCCCATCGCTCTGTAGTCATTGTATTGTCGTGGTCCATGGTATGTACTATCTTTAGCCGAATCAATAGATGCCCCTGCCGTGAGCTGTGATGCGTTTTGGCCTACACTAACGATATAGTCAGTCGCGGAAGGTCGAGGAGTTCGAATACATACAATTTTGACCTCTCTTAGTCACATGACACAAATCAAGTGATGTCAAATTACTCCTAACCTCTATATTTGTAACATTCAACAAAAGTGTCTTACTAACTTCCTTCTAGAAGGCCTCGTATTTTCACATTAAGCTCAACCGAACATGGTTCATACGACGAGCCAAGCACACCATATATCTCACTCAAAAAACTTCGAATGACCATCGGAAGTCTTTTATTACTAATAAACCACCCATTGTAACACTGTCTATATGCCACGTGACCCCCAACTCGCCAAACTAGCGTTTCCGAACTAGTTTAGCCGCATGATGTAACGGTCGGACTCAACGGGTTTGCAAAAATGCCAATCACGTGAACAAACAACAAAGCAGTATCATAGAGGTCACGTGACTTTTTCCCCACACAAAGCGCTCAACATCTCCGACAGCCGTTATCAAGCGGGGGGATGTACGTCTCTGGCTCACCTTGATCGTTGGAGTGTGCATAACCATGACTCAGGGGTAGGACCGTACTGTTTTGAAAAGTAGTGGCTCTAGGAATACAGAAGCTATACCATCATGACCGGAACAAAGTGTCGAGTCCAATAAACGCATTTTTGTATCTCTAAGACCAATATACGATCCACTAGACCCCAATATGTTTTCCCGGCTACCGACGGCCAACTTTAACTCTATGAGCTGAAAAATCCTACTTAATCCACAGTCTTCCCAACTCACGATTCCACACACAACACAGACACATCCAAGATGACCCAACTGTCGCCCCTCAAAGCCGACCGACTCGAGATCACTCTCAACAAGACTCCCAAGCAGTTCGACTCCCCCAAGGACCTTGCTCCCAACTCCTCCACAGACTACATCCTGCAGGTCGACTACACTGATGAGACTGGATGGGATGCCCCCAAGATTGGACCCTTTGGCCCTCTTGAGATTGATCCCACCGCCTCTGTGCTGCATTACGCCGTTGAGTGTTTCGAGGGTCTCAAGCTGTACAAGAACAAGGCTGGCACCAAGCTGATCCTGTTCCGACCCGAGCTCAACATGGCTCGACTCAATGACTCGTGTGAGCGAATCGGTCTTCCTCGGTTCGATGAGGCCGAGCTTCTCAAGTGTCTGATTGAGTACGTCAAGCTCGAGGGCCGATTTGTCGCACCCGGAGGCTTCATCTACCTCCGACCCACCGCTATCGGTACCAACTCTGGCCTTGGTCTTAAGGCCCCCACAGCTGCCAAGGTCTTTGTCTGTGCCACCATGATGCAGGCTTGGAACGCCGAGCCCCTCAAGCTCTACTGCTCCGACCCTAAGGACGCCGTGCGAGCATGGCCCGGAGGATTCGGATACGCCAAGCTCGGAGCCAACTACGGCCCCACTCTCCAGGAGAACTCCAAGGCCGTCAAGGCCGGCTACCACCAGGTTCTGTGGCTCTACGACGAGGACAAGAAGACCGTCACCGAGGCCGGTGGATCCAACTTCTTTGTCGCCATCAAGAAGAAGGACTCCGACGAGGTTGAGCTCATGACCTGCCCCATTTCCACCAAGCTCATTCTGCCCGGTATCTCTCGACGATCCGCTCTCGAGTACCTCGGCGAGAAGCACAAGGGAACTAACGTGACTGTTCACGAGCGAGAGTTTGGCATCGAAGAGATCGCCGAGGCTGCCAAGGACGGCCGACTCATTGAGGCCTTTGCCATTGGTACTGCCTTCTTCGTCGCCCCCGTCCAGCTCATCCGAACCCCCGAGGGCGAGCTCATCAACGTTCCTCTGTCCCAGGGCGACTCTGGTGACTTTGCTGCCGACGTCAAGGCCAAGCTCACCTCCATCATGTACGGAGAGGAGGAGAACGACTGGGCCATCACCATGGACTGTTAATTCAGTCGTGGGTGCTTAGATAAAAAGAGTATAGATTTATAATTATAAGGAAGGAACCAAGATACGAGTTACTTGTGGAGTAGACTAACGAGCGAGTGAGAACCAGCATTATGTTGGAGCTGTTTGTATTAAATGAAAATGTAGCAATTAGCCCTGCTATCGTCATGGCAGGAACTACACAACAAGACAACTACCGGTACTTGTAAAAGCTCGACGACACACGATAGAAGCGAACGGAGGAACTATAGTGAATGAATCGACGCTATGCAATAAACACAACGGTAAAGGGTGTATTCCCAGCAAGTGTCTCGTAGATGAACTAAGTTCTCCTGAACTTGATATTCAGAGCAAAGCTAGTCCGAGCATGAGGTGTTTCCAAAGGGTACTACAGAAGTGTACAGAAATTCTGATGATTAATACTATCAGAGAGTCTATGAAATACTAAATCTCTAATCTCCAGCATTTGATTCTATCCCTGAGGAATCGACCTCATATCAGCTCCTCGTGAGGCATGACTAAACATTGCACTATAGGGCTAGTGAAGGAAAAGAATACCCCCAAAACTATTTCATATGATGCCCCGCTTTTGATTCTATCCGAGGGTATTTTTATCATCAGCTTCTGAAAGCTTTTAGGTGATGTGGAAAGTGCCGTTGCACTTGCCATATAAAATTCGAAGAGCTCTAAGTGCTTATAAACGATGGTATATCACATGAAACTAAAAACAAAACAAGCCATTTGACTTCTAAGGTGACGGAATACATCTGAGTACCACAAATTCCTCAAATGGAGCAGAATTCGCGAAAATTTACAGATTTCAGATCCTATAGCCCAGATTTTTCGGTTTTTTAACGCCCATCCGCAATAGTTTAGTGGCTAGAATTTCCGCCTGTCAGAACGTCTGTTCAGCACGCGGGGGACCGGAGTTCAATTCTCCGTTGCGGAGGTTTGGTTACGGCCATATCCTGGTGAAAATACGGCTTCCCGTCCGATCAGCCATAGTCAAGCACCAGAGAGCCTAGTTAGTATTGTAGTGGGAGACCATACGAGAATCCTGGGTGCTGTAATCTTTTTCCCTTCATTAGAAGCGCATCACATTTTTTGTACGCTGTCTGCGAGTCTTCTTGTTTTACTGCAAATTACCCTCCCTGTGTTCAATTCATCAATCTATTAATTCATTATTCATCCGCCTGGATCTCTATGTACTTGCACTGACGTTCTCAGCAGCTGGCTCGTCCCGGAGTTTCTCCTTCTTCTTGGTCTCCTTCTCCCGAGGCTTCTTCAGCCGGTAACTGTAGTCGTCACCATTCTTGGTAACATATCTCACCCACGGCAACGACCGGTACTTGAGAGTGGGCTCGTTGACCTTGAGGTATCGCACCTGTAGGCCGGACATGGCATAGTATGGGATCTCGAACGTGACCTGGACTGGGATCTGGCTCTGCGGAGTGTTATTAAGATGCAGCAACTCCGACAGAGACTCTCCCTCTTCTTCCGTCCGCGACACGGAGATTTCGGCCTTCATGGAAAACTCCTTTCCTCCTCCCTGGAGCTGTTTGATCTTCCATCGAATGGCGTTTCGTTCAGGCATGTAAACCACGGTTCCAGCAGTAGCTCTAAAACGCGGAGAGGTGGCATCTGGAGGCACGGGAACGAATACCTCCACGTCATTGGCTGTAGATCGTTTTCTGAACTGCGACTTGAGCTTGACGGAGATCAGCAGACGTGTGTTTCCTTTCTTCTCGACATCGGTGGTGACCAGAATCAGAGGTCGGTTTCTGGCAGCATAGTTTCGCACCTTTTGGCCCTCCTCCTCTTCTGCGTGATCTTCTTCAGCGTTAGCCAGGTTGAGACGGTAGCTCATAAGCTCGAATTTGCCGTCTGGAGGAATGAAGGAGATCTGACGGTCCACGTTGAACTTGGACAGTTCCACACACTGATGAAACCGCACGTCTTCCATCTCGACTGTTTTCGAGCGCGGCTTTTTGTTGGTGGAAGCTCCACTGGCAGCCAGTTTGTGTTCCAACATGGCCTTTTCATTGAGTCCCAGACGCAGCTCGGGCATTCCCGATAAGTAGGAGGTGACGTTGATTCTTCCCTGGATCTCGTGTCGGACCACACTATCGTTAGCGTAGAGCAGATTAACGCTTTCAACCACGTCCAGAAACAGCTCGTTCTTCTTGTACTGCAGTCCTGTTGGTCGCCACGAGATTTTGCTCGTTGTATGTGTGGCCACGTCGATGTCTCCAGAGTTTCCAGCAGCCCCGTCCTCTCCCACAGCAGCATTGACCAGATCCCCCACGGCTCCCAGTAAACTCTTGTGAGCGTCCACGGTGATGTATTCCTTGAGAATGCCCGCGTCTGTGATCTGGGGTACTCCAAAGTCCATCATTTCATCGAGCAGCTCGTAGATGAGCACAAAGTTGTCCTGGACCGATTCGGCGTGCAATTGTTCAAAGTAGGACGTGAGAACGGTCGCCAATTGCGACAGAAAGACCAGGGTCTCCATGGAGTTGCAGCTGACCCGGGGACTAACGGCCACGAAAATGACAGAGCCGCTTTCCATCCACATGTAATGGATACCTCTGTCTTCCAGCACTGGAGGAGCCACATTTCCATTCTGTTGGGCGGTCTGAATGAGACCGGGAAGATCCGAAATGCAACTGAGCGGCACGTCTCCCCGGTAGTTTCGGCTCAAAAGCGGCTTGAAGGACGGATCCAAGATGAACAAGGCCGAGATCATGGTGTCGTGGGTGTTCGGTATGTAGGCCACGTTATGCGAGATGCGGGATGCATGAGGTGAGGAAGTTAAATTGGGGTAGCTACCACCCAGGGGGTGATTATGTAATGGTGTGTGTGTGGGAGTAAGAGGTGGGAGGTTGAGAGGGATTTTATGGTACTTGTACTTATATATATCGTCTTGGGACATGGCTATTGTCGCGAGGTGTATTGCTGGTTAGATACTTGTGTGTTGTTTTAGCCATCCCTATACATGCTATTTCAACAAAAGTCCCAACTGAGGATGAAACAAGAACGCCATGTTTACTTAACGCAACGTGGTCCGCTCATGACGTCGCTCAGCTCTGCTCAGCAGCCTGTCTATACAACTGAATGAGCTCGGCCATTCTGAAATCAATGGCCGTCAATTTGTCGAGATAGCCCGTTTGAAGCACCACCTTGGTGGTTGTGTAATGGTTCTCAAACCACACATGGTGTCGCAGAGGCTGGGAGATGGCCATCACGTCCGTGATAAACTGGGTGGTCTGCTTGTAGTTTTTGAACTTGACGTCCATGCTTAGTTTTGTGGCTGCTTCGGGCTCGCAGGCAGATCCGTCGGTCTTGGTAGCGTTCCAGCTCGTCAGATACGCCAGGTAGGCGGTCTGATCTGGTGGACTCAGCGGCCTGAATATGTCGGTCTTGTCATCGGTCAATTGCACGAGTTTGAGAGCAGCCGAACGGGTGATGAACGCCACGGGGTTTGTGGGGAGATGTGATGCTGTTAGTTTGAGTGGTTGCATGGTTGTGAGGTTGGGCGATGCTACAACAAGTGTTGCGAGAATAGTCAACTGCAGTCATCGCCGCCATGCTTCTAAACTGTAAGTGAGCTGATGGTGGTAACAGCTAATTGAATCGGGAAAAGTCCGGTATGTGATATCTGAGCATTAACTGTGCAATCAATATAACAAGTCCAATATTTACAACTCTTGTCGATCGACTTCTTTTTGCTTGATTCATGAGAAGCCACGATTTCGCCCAACCCACTGTTCATGGCTCCATCGCTCACAACCACACTCAGTTCAATTCCCAGGTTTGACAGAAGATGCTTGCTGTTGATGCGGTCTTGAATAATGGAACATAATGGAATGTTCTACAACTAACATAGACCGAAACGAAAGCCAACAGGACACATTCACAGCAGCTTCACTCCCATCTGCCGTTTGCTCAGATGTACTTACTGGCCCAAGTGAAGCACTTACACCTTTGGGCCACATTCGGAACGGAGGACGTTGAGATACTTTTACCAACCGCCGGAAGCACGCGAAACCTACTTGGTTGCGGAGACGCGTGAGTTTCATCTCCAGACCCTAAGGCATCTTTTGGCTCTCTTCTCAGTTGCCACAGGCGGAACCCTATCGAGACGGAAAGCGAACGTTTGCAGTTAAAATAGACGAGAGTTTGAGAAAGGGGGGGATATACTGGTGATATTTGAGCAATCTATCTATTGAGCAGCCTTGATGGACTGCGCATATGTCTGTGATCCTGGTGGAGTTGACCTTTGAGCTGAATTGCCCTTGAGCTGACATCCACTGCTGTTCTGAACAACGGCAAAGTTAGTACTTTGACTCTACTTATAGCATAGCTCATGACAGAGCAATAAGCGACCAGCCCAAGTCCCGTGCCGTCCGATGTCATCGAGCACAAGTCGACAATTATTACCTACAAATACCGGTACCGGTAGCTAATCCACCACCACTGGCACACCCCAAAAAACGAAACGCAGGTCCGTATTTCGGGTCGGGACCTGAATCAATCATACGCTAAAAGCACCCGCCGGATTGGACCCTGGATATTATCCATTTTGAAACAGGGGTGCGGGAGAGAGAGAGGACAGGGTGTGGGATTGAGGTGGTGAGGCTATTGGTACGAGTTTCGTGCTTGTACAGCAGGCTGGGTTTGTACGGTACGGTCCAGTAGTTCGCAACCCCACCTCTGCCATACACCGCCACCTTCACCCAATCTCTCTTGTGCCTATACAATGAACATCTCTCGGCATCCGTAAACTCCCACCAGCTAATTGTTCCAGGTACAACGCCGACTGAAGTCTATGTCCATCTTTGAGCAACTCCGCGATAGGGGGTAGGAGTGGGATAACAAGGCAATTGAGCGCAAGTTTCCGTTTTAGCTGACTCCGTAGCACGACCCGTAGCCCTTGGATCGGCTCCACCTGTATAAACACTACTTGTATCACCTTTAGTCGATACATCACACCGGCAACCGTTGTCACCACCCGCACTAACTTTCAATATCTGCCAGAGTTGTTTCAGCTGCAGTGCAACATGTGTTTTCATAATCCAAAGCAAGGAGGCGCCGAGTATGCAGAGAAAGGGGCGGAGGGGTGTGGAAGAGCAAAGAGATGGTCGGATGGGGACACAAAAGACCATATCATTCGACCATCTCCTTTTTTAAGGCCAAAACGGCCGCCTTACATCGTTTAAGACTCGCCAGTCTCACTATGATCCACCTGAAGCTCGGGACCTAAAAGATTATGCTCTGGGTTTGTCCGTCCAACCGCCTGGGTTTGGTGACGTCACGGGCAGCTTTTAAACGGCGCCAGCCAAGTGGAAAATGTTAATTGGGTTGGGGCCGTGGTGGTCCAGAACGTCGTACAATACGTACCGGTACTATATTTGTAGACACTTGTACGAGGACGGTACAGGATTACGAGCACACGCCTTTTGAAAGAAGGTGGCAAGCCCAATACAGCCACTTGTGGATCGAGCCCAAAAGTGACGTTTTCGTAGCTCGGTTTGCCCTCCCATTGTAGGATTGCTAACGCATCAGTAAGCACTGCAATGTGTCATGACAGCAACAGATAACTTAGTGGGCTAGCTGGAGGCAACCAAAGGCTGTCTGTTGGTGGGGCCGTATCACCGAAATCCCTTTCTCAATTGTCTATTTTTGCATCACCCCATTACACCTCCCTATAACCTGGAATGAGCAGCGGGACAACGGTTTCTGACAACAAGGAAAGACGTGAAACAATAGATCTGGTATGAAGCAAAGACAGGCTTGTGCGTCGGCGTAAACGAAGTCAGATGTTTGTGGCCGGGTGTGGGTATCCGAGCGGTGGTTACCGTGTTTTCACCGGGGCTATCCATTTGTGCCCCTACATGATCGCTTGCTACAATGGCCTACAGCCGCACTATTAGCTCATACAGTAGCCACCCGCACTTAGGTCTCTTCGTCTTTTTCTCTGGTGCAAATTTTGGGTTGTGAAAAGTGAAAAAGTAATGCGCTAGACAGGGTTTGACGTCGCACTACGCGTGACCATGGAGAGAGATGGAATGAACTGGGGAGGGCAGAATTTGGATGGGATGATACCGGCAGTTCGGGCTACATTTTAATCTATTTTTGAGCTTTTTTTCATGTCGTGAGTGGCTACAAAATGCTCCCCAAAAAGACCAAGGTTTACACCAGTCTTGGGTGTCACTAATTTTAGACGACGATCTGATCGGAACTAACGCGTGTGGGATGCGAGTTGGAGGTGCAGTCAATAGAGTGAAGGCATAAAGAGACTCAGTGAAGAGAGACAGGAGGAGGGGAGCAGGGGTGGGCTGGATTTGGTATTCGTTGTGGTAAGGTGGGTGGTAGAGCACCGAAAAACACCCAGAGACAAGAAATCATAGACCATCGCCTCTTAGTGTGCCCTAGCTCTTGTAACACCTCCCTATAACTCGTCTATTATACACATGAGCCAAGATACACCCCACGCTTGTTCCCCTACTTTAAATTCAAAAGGCTAATGCACAAGCACAAGCACAAAGCAGAGTCTGCTTTTCAATAAGCGAAAGAGAAACAAGACACATAAATATATACCCTTTCGTTTCCTCGCCATCCGCACCCACACACCACACCCACACCCACACACACATGACCATGGACGATCTGGAAAAAGGTCCTATCGACGACCAGCATCCCGTCCGCGAAGATGACTACCACGACTCGTCGTCAACACATACAAACCCACCCCAGCCACCACCCGCGGTGGCCATCCCTCCTGTCTCCAGACAGACCCAGAACCCCTACCAACACATGGGCCACGACAGCCTGCACGAGTCTGTGCAACAGGCCGGCACCCACGTGATCCACGGGTACCCGTCTACTCAGCAACCGACTTCTCCCGCATCCATTCAACCCGAGGACGGCTTCCATGTTCATCCGCTAGCCCACACTCACCCGCTCGACAATGTGGAGAGCACAAACACATACGCCACGGCTGCACAGGTGCCCCGACCTCCCCCTATCGACACCTCCATCGCAAACGAAAAGATTGGGTTGCTGCCGAATTCAGACACCCCTCACACACACTCGTCTTCAGATGACGAGCCCGAGGAGAACCTACAGCAGCGTATCGAGCGAATGGCGAACGGCACGGTTCCGGGAGGATCAAAGGTGCGACGATCGGCGTCAAAAGGATCCAAGCGACGAGGTAGCAACTCCAGTAACGCCACGGGGCTTTACAGAACCAAAACCAATGCCTCAGGAAAAAGCTACAAGAGTTATAACGGAGAGGAGACTCGAGCCACGGGACGACGACGTTCAAACTCCACGTCTCAGCCTCCCAACAGCTCGATGCCTCCCCCAAGTGCTACCACACAACAGCAGTCCATGGACGAGTTCCCTCTTGGTCTAGGTATCACTCGACACCAGACCAACGCCACCACCCACACAACAGGAGATCGAACCACTAACGAGAAGGAAGGAGAGGAAGACGAAAAGCACCCCAAGGTGTCGCATGTGCTGGAAACTGTGTTCGAGGACTCCGACGCTGACTCCACAGACCTGCCTGAGATCAAGGATGTCATGGGCGACATTGAGGAGGAACATGGAGTCGAAACCGTCGACCACTCGCTGCGACCTCAGGAGAAGGAAGACAAGCTCGCCACCGGTGTCCGACGAGGTTACCGAGCTCTTCAGCGCTCCACTGGTAACCGTCGGCCCACCGAGTTCAAGATTATCGTCAAGGTTCGTTCGTACATTCGGTACCTCATGCAGCTTTCGATTTTCACTCGATGCTTCATTTTCTGGTTGCCTCTGGCCATCGTGTTCTTCATTCCTCTTGCTATTGGAGCTTGGGGCCAGAAAGACGCCATGCTCGGAGGTGTCCGTCTGTCGTGGATCTTCATCTGGGTCGAAATCATGTGGGGCTCCCTCTGGGTGTCTCGTCTGGTTGCCCATGTGGTTCCCAACATCTTTCGAGTTATCGCAGGCATTATTTCGCCTACACTCAAGCGATTCACCACCATTGTGTGCGCTGTGGAACATGCAATCACCCTGGTTCTGTGGGCTTTCTGTTCTTGGATCACTTTTGTGCCCGTCACTAAGATGAACAAACTGGCTAAGCCCGAGGAGGTGGACGTGAAGTGGCAGAAGAACTTCTCCAATGTGCTTGTCTCCTGTCTTATCACCTCCATCGTTTACCTGTTTGAGCGAATTTTCATCCACTTCATCTCCGTGTCTTTCCACAAGACCCAGTTCGCCAACCGAATCAGAGACAACCGTCTTGCCATCTCAGTTCTGGTCAAAATGTTGGATGCCGCCTACATGGTGTTCCCTCAGTTCTGCCCCGAGTTTGAGGACGAGGATGTCACACTTGCTGGCGGTCTTTTGTTTGCCACCACTCGAAAGATGGACGATCGACTCAACCGACGTATCCAGCAGGCTGTGCAGAATGAGGGCACAAGAAGATTCTTTGGAGGACTCAAAAAGGCATCCAAGTCTGTGGGTGAGGCTGCCAGAGACGTCATTGGCCGAACTGCCGGTACTGCTGCCTCCACAGACTCTATTGTCATGGAGGCCATGAAGTCGCGATCCACAGCCCGAATTCTCGGCAAGCGAATTTGGATGTCGTTGGTTCTCGAGGGACATGATTCTCTGACCGTTCAGGACATTATCGATGTGGTTGGAGAGCACTCTCGAGACGAGTGTGAGGCTGTGTTTGCCGTTCTTGACCAGGATGGTAACGGTGACCTGACCCTTGACGAGATGTCTGCTGCCGTTACTCAGATTTGTCACGAGCGAAAGTCCATCTTCAAGTCTCTGAAGGACGTCGATTGTGCTGTCAAGAAGCTGCATCACATTCTCGTGTTTGTGGTTCTGCTGATCTGCGTCATCATTTTCGTCGGTATGCTTTCTCCTTCCGTCGGAGCTGTTTTGGCCACCCTCGGTACCACCCTGCTGGCCTTTTCGTTCGTCTTCTCCACCACCTGTCAGGAGGTTCTGTCTTCTTGTGTCTTCCTCTTCGTTAAGCATCCCATCGATGTGGGAGACCGAGTCGATATCGCGGATGTCGCCTACAATGTGACTTCCCTGTCTCTGCTGTACTCCACCTTCACTCGAACAGATAACGGTAAGCTTTGCCAGGCCCCCAACTCGCTGCTCAATACTCTGTGGATCGGTAACGTCAGTCGATCTGGCCTGCAGTCCGATCCTCAGACTCTCATCTTGGGTCTTCCCGAGACCTCCACCGAGGACATCGACGAGCTGCATCGACGAGTTGACCAGTTCGCTCTCGACAACCCCAAAGACTACAAGCCCAAGCCCTGGTTCCAGGTTTCTGGCTTCACCGATCTGGACCGAATCTCCGTCACCATCAACATTACTCACCGGTCCAACTTTGCCGACATTCCTCTGTGGGGTTACCGACGAACCAAGTTTCTCAAGTTCGTTGCCCAGTGTGTCCAGGAGATTCCTCTGTACGTTCCACGACGAGAGGACTCCTACTCGGATCCTGCCAACTCCATGTACCTCAACTCTATGCCTCCTGGAATCCCTGGCCTTCTCCAGAGTCGAAACGATCAGAACAAGTCTCCCAGTGGCGATACTTTCACCGAGATCCCCTCCGACAGACGAAAGGATCGAACTCTGTCTAAGAACTCTACCCGATCCAACCGATCTTCTCGATCCAACCGATCCATTCAGGACCGAGACGTTCATGGCTCCGCCCCTACCTGGCGAACTCGAATTCGGCCTGGTCTCCGAGTCATCGAGGAGGACTCGGACGACGAGTATGCTGTGGAGAGTGATTCTTCGGACGATCACGAGCACACTCTTGAGGAGAAGAACAACACTCATGCCACCGGAGCTCAGGCTCAAACCGAGGTGCATAACAGATTCAACAATTAGCTGGCTTGATACACGAGAGCCAGCCCGATTCATCTAGTTTGGGGTGTCCAGTTGTACCCCAGCTAGCTTATATATATTAGCATTACATCATTTAGAATATGAGAGGATTGTAAGCGATGTAGAAGTATGTACAGTACTCCGTAGTTGTAACCATTTTTCTGTACAGTAGTCACTTGTAGACAAAGGCACCCGGAGTGTCTTCTTCGACGGCTCCCACCTTTGTGCATTTAGGCTGGTTGGGTGTGCGGATATGTTGCATGTGGTGTAGTTGAGTGATGTGGACAGAACGTCAGTCGCCCGGTTCTGAGAGGCTGAAAGAAAAGCAAAGGTTACAGAAAGTGAGTCAATCTGTTCCTGTTCCAGCTGCAATTATTTTGGTCTCGGTACAGGGCTTTTTGGCCAACTTCATGTCCTCTCTATTCTCCACCCTAACCGCAACTCTAACACACGAAACTCATTTACGCGTCTCTGTAGTCACGTCTTGTAAAAATAACGTCTCGACTTACACACCTATACACCACTACTACTACACACCCCGCAACACACCACACATACATTTTCAGCATGGGTATTAAAGGATTGAACAAGCTGTTGATGGAGCACTGTCCCGCGGCTCTGCGATCTTCTGAGATCAAGAACTTTGGAGGCCGCAAAGTCGCCATTGACGCCTCCATGTCTCTCTACCAGTTTGTGATTGCAGTACGACAGGCCGATGGTCAGCAATTACAAAACGAGAATGGAGACACCACGTCACATCTGATGGGAATGTTCTATCGAACGCTGCGAATGGTCGACAACGGTATCAAGCCCGTGTACGTGTTTGATGGCAAGCCTCCCGTGCTCAAGGGCGGAGAGCTGGCCAAGCGAAAAGAGCGACGAGATGAGGCTCTGAAACGGATCGAGGAGCTGAAGAAGCAAGTAGAGGACGGCGAGGAAGGTGAGGATACAACTGAGGCTCAGGAGGAAGTTTCTCGGTTCGAAAAGCGAACTGTTCGTGTGACTCCTGAGCAGAATGCCGAGGCCAAGAAACTCCTGACCCTTATGGGTATTCCCATTGTCGAGGCTCCTTGTGAGGCCGAAGCTCAGTGTGCCAAGCTTGCCGAGGCTGGTAAGGTGTATGCTGCTGCCTCCGAAGATATGGATACTCTTTGTTTTGGATCTCCTGTTCTGTTGCGACATCTGACCTTCTCTGAGGCCAAGAAGATGCCCATTTCGGAAATCAACTTTGCCAAGATTCTGGAGGGTCTGGAAATGACCCATGCTCAGTTCATTGATCTGTGCATCCTCCTGGGATGTGATTACGCAGATACCATCAGGGGTGTTGGACCTCAGACTGCCCTCAAGCTGATGAAGGAACATGGTAGTCTTGAGAAGATTGTGGAGCATATTGAGAAGAACCCCTCCGGAAAGCTCAAGGTGCCCGAAAACTGGCCTTACCAGGAGGTGCGAGCTCTTTTGCAGGCGCCTGATGTGCTCGATTCAAGCAACTGTGATATCAAGTGGAACAACCCCGATGTCGACGGGCTGGTGGACTTTCTGGTTCGAGACAAGGGCTTCTCCGAGGACCGGGTTCGAGCTGGAGCCGCAAGACTCATGAAACAGGTCAAGGTGAAGCCCCAGGCTCGACTGGACGGGTTCTTCAAGGTCATGCCCAAGGAGGGAGACGCCAAGCGAAAGGCCGACGACAAGAAGACCAAGGGCAAGAAGCCTGCTGCCAAGAAGGCCAAGAAGTGATCGTGATGATCATTTGGCCAATAAAAGCACAATAAAAGTACAATCGTATAGTTAATCAATGCATTTTTAAGATATAATCAGCACTGGCAAGCATGATTAGTAAAAGCTTCTGCCTGTTTCACTTCCATGAACGGCCACCACCAAAAATGGCCGGGGTAAATATACTTTAGCCCTGCGTCAAAAGTTTCAGTGTGAGCGAATCAAGATTGGCGCGTCATACAGGGAGAGAAAAAAGCGAATATCCTTCATGGAAGAAGATGTCGGATAGACCGCTGTAGGCAAAAAAGAATGGACGACACCGGAATCGAACCGGGGACCTCGCGCATGCTAAGCGCATGTGATAACCAACTACACCAGACGCCCAATTTTCTTGATTTTGAAGAAAACGTGGCCATGTGTATGTAAACTCCGTTAAAATTTTCGCGCGATTATTGAGCGATTTAGAGCTGTTTGGCAACAGTCTGATTGCATTTATTTATTGTTTAACACTAGGGCTTTCCAACGAGGTAGTTTATATGACTGTGGGTAGTTTTAGACGCGTTTTTGATCATGCCGTTGTGGTGTGACCTGATCTGGCTCGGCATCACACATCCTAAGCTGCCCTTGGGCAAGTTCCCAGTGGATCCCTTCACGTGGATATCACCACAGTACAGTACACTCGTGTAGGAACATCTAGTCTACACTCTTATAATACACCCATTCACAGCTTCAATCCTCTAGATTAATGTATTACTGAGCTATAAAAGCAATGCAAATAAATATATGCGTGGCGGTTACTTGCCGACATTCTGCTTACAGGATGCAAAACTCTGAAGAGCCTTGAGAAAGACTCCGTAGGTGACGGCGTCGTTGTCAGGCTGGTGGTAGATTTCCGTGAGACGGATCTGCCAAGGAGGGAAGCCCTGGAGATCGAGCTGGGGACCAAACACAATGAGTAGTTCAGGTTCAGTGACAACAAGCATGTTCATCTGCTCATCGATGACATCCACGGTAATATCTCGTGGCTTAAGCTTCTTAGCAATGGCCAGCTCCGACAGAGTTTTGGTGAGCTCGACCAGACATTCTCTTCCGTCTTCCTCCGACAGCAAGTGGATGGTCAGATCATGCTTGTTGTTGGTTTTTCTGTTGACCACCTTGCCGTTGGTTTCTCCTGTGGGGTGAGCGGCTCCCGAATGGGGCACGTCGATCTTGATGGACGGCATCTCTGACCCGTAGTATGATCTCATTCCCTCTTCCACCAGCTTGTACACGTCCTTGATGTTGTAAGATTTGAGGCATCCGGTTCGTTCGTACACAGACAGCTGTTTGATTTCGCCGGTTCCGCAGCACCAGGCTGCAATTTCAGAAATCTGGGCCACGAGGCCTTCCACTCCTCCTCCTTCTTCGGAGCCGTCCTGCAGGTCGACAATGACGGCCAGGTGGTCGGGTAGCTTTGTGAGGTCGGCCACGTCATGGACGATGAGCTGGGGGGTTCGGTTGTGGTGGTAAGAGATGGCCAGGCCCCGGATCTTGATTCTGTGGGCCACATATTGCACAAAGTGGACCATGGAGTAGGCGAGATGGAAAACCAGCAGAACTGTGTGCAGCACGTGGAAACAGATGAAGGACCATGGATCGTGCGGCATGAACTTGGGGTTGGCCGACGAGGGGTACAGCATCTGGTTGAGACGGGTAAACATGGCGGTGGTGGCGGTGGTACGAGTCGTTACACTCGCTGTGTGTGGTGGTGGAGGGTGTATGTGTACAAACAAGGTTGATCAGAAATCCATCAACCCAAAAGGTTTATGGCGGTGTGTCCCAACATGAGTGTCACAGACTGCGAATTTAGCTTAGTTTGAAGCAGAGGCTGGCGCAAGGAATCAGGCAGCGTAGGAGGAGTTGTAAGAGGAGCGAAGGAAGGGCTATATCTGTCTTCTCATTTACTGAACCTGCGATGTGAATTACGCAGTTGCCAGACATCTCTTGGGTCGTCAACACCATCCATTCATACTCTCTGCTGGCCCCTGTCTCACTTATGCGCGTTCTACACGATTACGTGAACGGGAGAGAAAATTGATGAAAAATATTTGCGTGGTGGGACTGCCTGTGATGTGGTTGGCCTAGTGACACCCATCTGTCATTGCAACATGAATAGAAGGGTGAAATATTGGTCTCACCAACAGATTAGGATGAGTGTCAATACATGGTCGTTGATTGGTGTGATGCCGAATAAGCTGCTATTGTACCAGATCACTGGCTGGTAGGTGCACACCTGGTCTCAATCAATGTGTAGGATGTCCAATGACCATCAGCAATGTGTGCAGCGCCAAGTGCGAGTATCGGTACTCATACAGCACAAAGAACAAGTGCAAGGGTCATATTAATAATGATGGGTCCACAGCTGCGGGGTACAGTACAGTCAGTTTCAAGGACTGGTGATCCGAGAAATTGAATTAATTTCGCCCAATCGGGATATAAGCTCTTTAAATGCGGTTAACTCCGTGATAGTTGAGACATTAGTTAAATCGTTCAATAGGTTTCACTAGCCTCTTTCAAAACCTTGTAGGCTTGTTGTGTTGATTTCTTAAGCCATTGTTTACGGGGTTGACTGTATGAGCTCTCCTATATATACCCCCTTTCCTTCTTCCAGCTCTCTTACACCTACCCACCACATTCGCCACCAGAACATCAACGACATTCATTCAAAGCACAACTGCCACCTGCCACCAGAGTGGATGGTGATGTAGTACGGGAACGTGAGTACAACGAGGGCAAGTAGCTTTCATGGTGCGGCCGAGTTATTGATGGTTGCAGCAACTTCCACCCCGTCTTTATTAGCCTGACCGGATTACGTGGTTCGTGGCACAGTAGAAGCTACCAGTACTCCTTGAGGTAACCGTTTCTAGCCCCCCAGGGGTCTTTTGGCAAGTCCTTGTCCAGAACCTGATGCAGGCACGTTACGAGCACCAGCTGCTGTTCACTTTAATAGATATACAAGTAGCTGTCAGTAGAAGGCAAATAGCGTTGTTTCTACAGGTATTGTATGTGCAAGTGCACTCCATAACTACCCTTCCCACAACAACCACAACGTACACTGCCCCTGAACATACTGTATCTCTCACCATTACTTGGGTAGAGAATCTTTCAAAGGGTCATGAGCATCGATTGCATGGCGATTGTTTTGCCTGGAGCCTCTTCTACGGAGCGTACTCTACTCGCATGTACTTGAACAGGTACGAGTGCAGACTTGTCACTTCTTCGACCATGGGCAGACTGCTGAAAAATCACAAGTATTATTTGACTTTCCACTGTACGTGTTTACCGGTCCAAAATCGGTCATTCTCCTTGTCTTGGCCCCTATTTGACGCCTTATGAGGTCGTTGTAAGCACGTTGTCATGTGTTAAGTAGACAGTTGTACAGTCTGTTACAGTGCAATTATGCCGCTAAAAAGTGAAGATCCCATGCACCTTCTGGTGCTGAAATCAAAAGTCACATGACCTGTTGGGAGCTATGCGGGAAAAAACTCAAATTCTCGGATCACCAGTCCTTGAACTGGACTGTACTCGTACATTCGCTTATGATGCATTGCGTGTGGCTGCCCAGACATGGTAATTGGCGAACGGTGCAATTTCGAGATCCAGCATGAGTACTCCGTACCGTACCCGTACCCGTACCCGTATTTATTGGAATATGACCCTGATGAAATGCTACCGACGTCGTTGTCGCCGAAACTTCATGTTTTGCCACAAGCAATGTTCCTTTCCCACTTGGACGCATGGTTGAGGCCGTTACATTCTTCCACACCCACACTATGAGGCAGTTTGAGATCCGTTGAAATCAAATGATGAGGCTGGTACGGACTGTGTGGCAGAGGCGTGTGAAAAGATATCTCGATCACTATTTAAACAAAGGTATGTCCTCCGAAGCACCACCAACCCGCTTTCTCCACATCCACAATGCAACATCCGCCGATCATTGAGGAACACGCCCTGGACAAAAGCCCTCCGATCACTAATGCCGAGGTCGGACTTGTTCATTTTGACGATCTCAAAGTCTCGGCCGCGGATCAGCTACCATGTGATACCTGGAAGAACTGCACCCTGACTTACCAGTTGAAAGTGCGAGCTCCTAATAATGAATTGCTGAGCCATGAGGGACGACTGCATACGAGTTTCATGCCTGGTATGTCCACTGCCATCTGTATGACTTCAAACCTGCAATTCGACCCAGAGATGACTCCTGAAGACGTGCAAAGAGTCACTCTGGCTGCTATGATCCGAGACCGTCCCGCCGCGATCGAAGCTACAATTGAGAGTCTCGATGAAACGATTTCCAATAGCATTGCTTTACAGAGCATGGCTATCTTCGAACAATATCAGGGACGTATTCACGAGCTGTGGCGCGATATGCCTGGCTGGCCATCGTCTGAAGATGGTGAAGAGAGCAAGACTTCTCAAGAGTCTGCTCATGAGTCTATGACATTCGCTGAAGGTGGAAACTCTTCTTCAGGTGACTCGAGTAACTCCGAGAACAATCCGGCTGTTTTCTCCCATCATAGCGAAATTACCACAAGCACCCCCGTTGGCTCTGACGAAGGAGAAAGGGTGTCTAGCGACGACTCCAGTCCAGACTTCACTCGCCCACACGACGACTCAGACTCCGACAGTACAGATCACGAGTCAGACTACAGCTCAGACTCAGACACCGTACGTTCGGACTTGGATTCTACGAGTGTCAAGTCAGACGATGAGTGTGACTATCCGAGCAGAGCTGAGATGCTCATACAAAGACAACTCTGGGTCAAGGCACACTTGCCCCGGTTTCTCACCTGTTCTTATTGTCCCCGGAAGGGGTTTAAGAGTTTAGCGAGATACGCAGAGCACCTGGATATTCAACATGACGGTCTCTATGACAAACACCTATGCTCCTTCAAGCGCTGCCCAAGATCAGTTGTTGGGTTCCGTAACATTGCCGAACGTACTCAGCACGTCAACACCTGCCACAGAGGCCATGATAGGCTATTCAGAATCCAGTTGATGAAGTGGAGTATGAGAAGACGACAGCTCACTCAAGATCCTCCTTCTGTCCAAGTGCATGTTTATGGTGACAGGATTGCGAGAGCAACACCACCCAACTAGCCAAGTGCATTGCGATGCACGCACTCCTCTTAACAATAACCACACTTCGAATAGTCAAAAGATTTTTAGTACTCGATAGCAGCAGTCTCGTGTATTAGTAGGGCCAAGTCGTTTGCACAAATCTACATATTAGCCAGAGTCTGTATTACTTCTCATCTGTCAACTACATAGCCCGATTCTGGTTCTGCACCTGCCGTATGCATGCTGGGGTCCCTGACTTGCCTAAAGAAGAAAGTGTAGAGGATCAGTAAAAAATGAAACGCCACTCCTGTGATTTGTTGAGGTTTTGCCATTGTAGTTTCAAAGTGTTCATGGCACTATCACAGTGGCTGCTTCTTGGAAACTGTAGTCCTTCTAGAGCTCCAAGACGCGCGCTCTGTTTCGACTCCTTTGCCTTCTCTCACACTGCAGTACAACTCCACCATACCGCTCAACCAACAGCATCTCAGATGGCAGCTATAAGCACTTGCCGAATTGAGCAATTTTTCTACGCGGCTGTTTCATGAATTGACGTGACAACTGCTCTCGAAACCAGTGACAAGTTACAGACTGGCTGCCGAGAAGTGCTTACAACTTCGCAGACTCGTTCGCCCTTCGTGATACACCTGAAGTAATTAATAACCAAGGAGCTGTACTCCCTGCAGATGCCCATTACCAAGATACCCTTTTGCTGGCACACCCGCAATGCATACCCGCTACCAGAACACATTTCACAAACACACCCGCGCACTGACACCTCAAAGATCACTACAGACATGCCAAAAAGGAAGTTGCAGAGGTTCCCACAGTCTCATTCAAAGGTATATAAGCTAGTTGGTCAGCTCCCCTTATTCCTCACGCTTTATCTATCTGCTTCTCCAACACTGCACTTTTACCAACTTCCTTTTTTTCAGCTTCTACCATGAAATTCTCCGCCGCCACCCTTCTTGTTGCCGCCACCCTTGGCCTGGCTGCTCCCGCTCCCCAGCAGGACGCTTCCAACAGCGACTTCATCTACCAGCTCCAGGCCACCGCCCAGAACAACAACTTCAACCAGCAGCTGTTCACTGATGGTTCCAACATCTACTACGGTCCCCAGACCCAGAATGTTGCTGCTAACGGTCAGCCCCTTGTTGCCATCAACGTCTACATGGACCGAAACGGCAGACTGCAGTCCACTGACCACCAGAACCGATTCGTGTCCGTTGGTGACAACAACCGAATGCAGCTGACCGACCGTCAGCAAGGCCGATGGAACATGCAGAACAACCGAAACAACAACAATGATGTTTCTCTGCGGCTCAACAACAACCAGCGATTCCTGGCTTGCCCCGTCCAGAACTCTGGCAGATGGAACAACGGCCGATGGAACGATGACCGATACCGTGCCGCTAACCGACAGGACTGGAACAACAACCGGGGCAACCAGCGAGACGATCAGATCTACCAGGTCTACGTCAACAACGCTCCTTGTGACAACCCCGTCGAGCTGTCTTTGAACGGCCAGAAGCGAGGTCGACGAAACAACCGAAACGACCGAAACGACCGAAACCGAGACCGAAATCAGGCTCGAGAGGTTTCTGATGAGCACACCGAGGCCACCGTTGTTCTCCGAGTCAACGGAGTCACTCGACAGAACGCCATGTACTCTCCTGTCTTCAACCGGGACGGCCGAATGTACACTCAGATGCAGCGGGACAACCACGATTTCTCCAACCTGAACGGCAACAACCAGTTCCGACTCTCTCAGGAGGGCCAGATCATTGACACTCGGTCCCAGCAGTACGCTCAGCTCGGCCAGCACCAGCAGCTGTCAATGACCAACGACCAGAACCAGGGTCTGCTGTTCACCGTCGATGACAACGGCAACCTGCAGTACAACGACAACCAGTTCCTTGCTTGTGATGCTGGCAACAACGGCCTCTACGAGGTCCGACCTGCTGGAGCCTGGGGAGCTGCTGCTGCTTGTGCCAACTCTCGAGCCATTGTCATCCAGATCGAGCAGCAGTAAGCGGTTCGAGCTAGACTTTTGACTGTGTCACTTGACCAGCGACCATAGTGGTTTTTCGAATACAAGTTTCCATTATTATCATTGCGCGTAGATTGGTGTACGGAAGCCGTAGATTGCATCAGATGCCCCGTTTCAGTATCCATTAGTTTCAATTTGAGGGTGTGCGACTAATTGATCAAGTTTGATCACGAGAGCCTCCTAACACGGCACTGGCCAGATCTAATCTAAGGATCTAGCTGCAGTGTTCCCGCCTCGAAAGTAATACGCGGCTCTCCATTTAGATCATTTTTACTCGGGGCAAATTGTGGGCGTAGGCATGCCACAGTACTGTAGGGTTCCGGATACGGTGCCGTATCGCTGTAAGGGTCTCTCATCTATAGATACGGTACATACTTGTACATACTTGTGAAGGGAGAGATGTTGGGATTAGTTCCGACATTGTTCATCCAATTTTGAGGCTCGCAAAGACTTTAAGTCGATAAATCGAGCACGTGCGTACGCTACTTACAGACTTGTCATTGACTACTCTGTATCTACCAACAAAAGAGGCAAGTTTACGACCTCTTGAGGTATCGCACATACTGTGCCTCAAGAACTGTTTTCAGTGCATGTACAGTAACAATGACGAGAATCAATATCTACTGCAGGCGCTTGTTCTTTAAACCGAGGGAATCCTTGTCATCCACCCTCGATGCATTCAATGTTCTGTGTATGTTGACAAGTAACTCCTCTTCGCCTTGTCTCAAGTTACGAGCCCTCAAGGTCCAGACAAGCCAAGTCGGCTCCATTAGCCTTCTTTCAATTTAGGTGGGGGAAACTATCAATGGAGGGAATTGGCTTATCGCTGTCCGAAATAAGACGGGTGGGGTTGGTGGGGGTGTGGAGCCTCAGGCTCGATTGCAGGAATTGATGTCTTTGGAGCATCAGGTCGTGGCTTCAACGCTAAAGAGCTGCTCATCTTCAGTTTTGCGTCTGCTCGTACATGCTCTTATCTCACCTACAGTATCGTTATTATAAGAGATGCCCACGGTAAAGCTCCGCATCAACCTTACGCAGAATACAATTTGTCGGGCGCGCAAGATTACATGTCAGACACGAAGTTGTTTGCGCGTTTGCAAGTGTTTGTCATTGGGTTCTAGAGATCTGTTCCGTCTATCAGCTAGCGGAGAAACCCCCATGTCGTTTTCACGTGTCAAAAGACGCCAATGGTGGCCGCCAGCGATCTGAAAGCCACAGTTACGAAGGGAACCTGTCGTATACTTGTATGGCACCACTGCCAGAAGGATACCTCTCAAAATAGCTGTGCATTCCAGCAGCATAAATGGTAACCATGGTGTCATCAGACAGCTCAAGGTGGGTCGTTTTAGGATAGTTATCGCCGCTGGAAAGGCTACTGGCTATCTAACCAACCCGCAATGATCGGCGTCCGCATCCGAAACGATGTTCCGCGATCGTCAAACTGACCTTTTTCCACCACAAGTTCCCCCTCCTCCCCAAACCCTTAGTTGCCCCACTGTGACCCCAACAAGTAGGAAAGGATTGGGCCATTAGCAGTTTAGTATTTGGACCGGGGTGGTGGGCTCTGAGAGAAAGGGAGAAAGAAAGAGCCGAGTCCGAGAAGCTTAAACGGCGTCGTGGAAACCGACGTAATATCGATCTCTTCCGGCCCGTTGTCCGCCCTGTCCATCGGTGCATCATCTGTCTTACCTTGGAGGGGAACCCCGTGTGTTCGTTGCACGGCTATCATTGGCTCTCGTAACCTTGAACTCTGCACATCAAGGTTATTATCGGCGGGTTGGAGGTGAAAGGCAAAAGGGCATAGGGATCAAAACAGCCAAAAACTAATAGGAAAAGAAGCGCCTGAATAGGTGCCCCATGTTTGGTCGTGTGAGGTTGAGTTGAGGGAAAATAACTGGCTGTTTCACATACAAAACAGCTATGAAACCGTGACTGAGCCTCTTAGATTTTACGCGGCTTGGCAAGTTCAGACGGGCCAAACAACTTCTCCACTTGCACCCATTCCGTGCTTCTCGTCTGCAGCTCCAGTTGACATTGATTGTCTCAGATCTGCATCGCTCAGGCAATATTGTGCACGTCTCGCATGACTATAACTGTATTCGGGCGTTGTTGGTAAAGCGACATACATGGCTGACTAACATCTTTACTCTCTTCTCGAGAGCTGCGTTTGCCTCATTGAAACCCTCTATTCTGCCCCCCAAACGTCACTCCACAGTAGCGCCGTTTTCTCCCACAAAAAAGGCACTATTTAGGACCAGACCACGCCCCAAGGAAGGTGAAGCCGAACCTTGTTGTCACAAAGAAGATGCTAGTCAAGCGGGGTGTCGGACCCGATGAGAGAATTAACCGGTTGCAACGGCTTTTCCTCCACTCGCTCTTTTCAACTCGACGATCTTGTGTCATTATTCATCCAGCTCTCCGCCCTTATCAGCTGTGTGAAAGGTGAGTAAACGGACGCGTCCTGCAGCCACCTTCGCGATATCATAACAAACACGATACTAACCCAGACGATGGATCAAGAAGCACCAAACTCGCCTGGTGAACAGATTCCAGGGAGCTTCAGTCCCTTCGGATCTTCCCCCGAAATGTCAATGGCTCAGATTATTCCGGGAACCACCAGTACAGCCCTGGACGAGGAAATCTCACAGTACCAGGAAACCAACCGAACAACAGAGAGACCTAGAGTGCAGCCCGACCCTACCCCCACGGCGTTCTACGACAATAGGGGAGTCAGACATGAGCATAGAGGCATGTCCAAGGAGATGGAAGAGGAGCTGAAGAGGCAGCAGGAACGACAGCAGGAGCTGTTACAACAGAAGCAGCTGGAATTCCGACAACAAGAGGCTCTGTTGCAGCATCAGATGCTTCTCATTCAACATCAGAAACAGGAGCAGTTGATTCGACAACAGAAGCATCAGCAGGAGGAGCTGGCCAGACAGCAGCAGCAGCAGCAGCTCTACCAGTACTACCAACAGCAGCAACAGCTTCAACAGCAGCAACAGCAGCAGCAGTATGCTACACAACAGCAACAGCAGCAGCAACAGCAACAACATCAATACGTCGCACAGCAACTACAGATTGAACAACAGCGACAAGAGCAGTTACGGCAGCAACAGTTGGCCCAATACTACGCTTCTCAGGCAGTGAAGACTCACCATCGTGACGTTTCCCATTTATCAGCATCGTTTTCTCCTGCCCTACCGGCTCCAACAGCACAGTCACAAGGCCCAGTTTCTCGTCCGACAACTGTCGCGGAAATGCTGATGCCTGCAATCACGTGGAAGGGAGAAAAGCCGGCACATCAACAACTACTTTACACTCCAACGCGCAACCACGCGCCCACTTACGGTCCCACAAAAGATGACTACCGGGGTGATAGCGGTGGAAACAATCACGGTGGATACGGCGGACATGGAGGAAACAGAAGAAGTGAAATACCAGTTACTACAATCATTCAGCATCCTTTTGAGCACTATCGTTCACGAGACAAGTCGCCGATTGATTATTCGACAACTCCTTCTGGGCCATCAGATAGTGATGATAACTTTGGGGATCTGTCTCAGTCGGAGATTGAGGTATTGAGACGGCAAATCACAACGGAAAAGGTCAAGATCAACTTTTTGTCTCTGTTCAGGTACGCTACCAGGTTAGATATATTTGTTCTCACCATTGGAATGATCACAGCAGCCGGAGCTGGAGTTTGCATGCCACTCTTTACCGTCATTTTCGGCCAGATGACCAACGAGTTCATGGCATTCATTGTGTTTAATTCTTCAGCAGACCGTTTCCAGCATCAGATCAATCACTATGCTCTGTACTTTGTCTACATTGCAGTGGCTACATTCTGCCTGACTTCCATCAAGACTTACATTACTGTGGAAAGAGGAGAACGGCTGAGTTCTCGAATCCGAGCCAACTACCTCAAGGCAATCATGAGACAGAATGTCGGTTACTTTGACAAGCTGGGTGCTGGAGAGGTGACCAACAGAATCACTACTGACACCAATCTGATCCAGGAAGGTATCTCCGAGAAACTAGGACTGATTGTGTCTGCTGTTTCTTCTTTTGTCACCTCTCTCGTCATTGGGTTCATTAAGTCAGCTCGACTCACCGGAGTCATGATCTCTACAGTTGTAGCTTTGGTATTGGCCATGGGCATCTGTTCCACATTTCTTGTGCGGTACGTGAGATGGGCTATTGATGATGATAGTGAGTGTTCATCGATTGCGGAGGAGTGTTTTGCATCAATCACCAATATTGTGGCTTTTGGAATGCAAGCGAAGATGGACAAGCGGTACGAGAAGCCTTTGAACTCGAGTCTCAAGAACTACTTGCTCAAAGCTCGGGTTCTAGGAGCCATGGTCGGTATCCTATGGTGTATCACCTACTGTATGTATGCCCTGGCACTTTGGGAGGGTTCTCGGCTCGTCGAAAAGGGCGAAACTAGTATTGGTCATGTCATTACTGTTCTCATGGCACTGATGATCGGTGCCTTTCAACTTGGTGGAGTCGCCCCCAACATGCAGTCCCTTGGGTCTGCAATTGGAGCAGGTAAGAAGATCTTTGAGACTATTGACCGCGTTCCTGACATTGATTCTCACAGTGGAGGACAAACCATTCCTAATCTTCGAGGTTCCATTTCGTTCAAAAATGTCCATTTTCGTTATCCTTCTCGTCCCACCGTTTCTATTCTGCGAGAGTTCAACCTCGAGGTTCCTTCTGGAGCTACTGTTGCATTGGTTGGAGCTTCAGGATCGGGTAAGTCGACTATCATTGCCCTTCTGGAGCGGTTCTATCAGCCCCTTGGTGGTTCCATCACCGTTGATGGAGTGAGCATTCTATCCCTTGATGTCAAATGGCTCCGTCAGCAGATGAGTCTTGTGTCTCAGGAACCTACACTTTTCAACTGCACCATTTTTGAGAACATTGCCCATGGTTTGATTGGAACTGAGTACGAGAATGCGGAGAGAGATGTCAAGATGAGATTAGTTGAAGAAGCTTGCGAGCAGGCCAACTGTTGCGAGTTCATCGGCACTCTCACAGACGGTCTCGAAACTCAGGTTGGTGAGAAAGGTTACCTTTTGTCTGGTGGACAGAAGCAGAGAGTGGCTATTGCACGGGCCATCATTTCGAACCCACCTATTCTTTTGCTTGACGAGGCAACCTCTGCTCTCGACACTCGCAGTGAAAAGTTGGTTCAGCATGCCCTTGATAGAGCTGCCAAGAACAGAACCACAATTGTCATTGCCCATCGTCTCAGTACCATTAAGAACGCCGACAAGATTGTCGTCATGTCCAAGGGCGAGATTCTAGAGCAGGGCTCTCACGACCAGCTGATGGCTGCCAAGGGTACTTACTATGGACTGGTGGGAGCTCAGAGAATTGAAGAAGGAAGTGATGATACTCTTCCAGCCGTGGAGAAGGCAAACTATTGGGAGAACGGGTCCAGTTCAGACTTTGAAGTTGGAAGTCAGATTTCAGAGACAAAGACGACCCCTCTCAACACCTGGGGTATGATCATGCTTCTTGCTCGTTTCAACCGCAATGAACGACTTCCTCTTCTACTTGGATCGGGTTTCGCTGTCATTTGTGGAGCTGGATATCCATCTCTGGCTCTTCTCTACGGATCAGTGATGGAGGCGTTCATGGTCGATCCCTTGGCTTACAAGCATATGCTTCACGAAATTGACAAGTTCTCCGGTTTCTTCTTCATGGTTGGAATGGTCCAGCTGGGGTCCTATTTCATGCAAGTCTACTATCTGGGTGTCGCCTCAGAGACATTGGTGAGGAATCTCAAACGAACTATCTTTTCACATCTTCTGAACCAGGATCTACGGTTCTTTGACACAACTACCACCGGTCAGTTGACATCTTCTCTGTCCAAAGATACACAGGATGTTCAGGGATTAGGTGGAGCGACGTTCGGTCAGATTCTGTCGTCTGTGGTCACCGTGATTATCTCTATTATTCTCTCCTGTTGTTACACCTGGAAGCTTGGACTTGTCTGCTCAGCTTGTATTCCTCTCATTCTGTCGTCTGGTTTCTTCCGGTTCTACATTCTCACCCAGCTCAACCAGCGAGGAAGAAAGGTGTACGAATCGTCAGCAGGGTATGCCTGTGAGGCTACCAACAATATCCAGACGGTTATGGCGCTGACTCGAGAAGATGACGTATTCAACTTCTACACGTCGAAGGTCAACAGCGTGGTGTACCACTCGGCCAAGAGTAACGCTATCAGCAGCATGTTGTTTGGTGCTTCTCAGACACTTATCATTCTCATCAACGCTCTTGGCTTCTGGTATGGTTCCACACTGATTCGAAAGCGGGAAATTGACATTGATCAATTTTTTGTGGCCTTTGTCACGGTTGTCTTCGGTGTTCAGTCTGCTGGTTCCATCTTCTCCTTCACTCCAGATATGGGTAAGGCCAAGGTGGCTACGCAGAACATCCACGAGATTCTTAAAATTGAGCCTGAGATTGGAGGAGATAAGGAGTCTGGGCTTGTGCTGGATCCTGAAAAGGTGATTGGCAACATTGCTTTTGACAATGTCAGATTCAGATACCCTGAACGGCCCAAGATTCCTGTGCTTCAAGGTCTGAACCTGTCCATTCCTGCTGGCTCGTATGTGGCTCTTGTGGGCTCTTCAGGCTGCGGTAAGTCAACCACCATTTCTCTGGTGGAAAGATTCTACGACGCTCTTCAGGGAAACATCACCATTGACGGCATCGACATTCGAGACATTAATCTCAGATCGTATCGGTCCCTGATCTCTCTGGTTCAGCAAGAACCTATCTTGTTCACAGGCACTATTCGAGAAAACATCTTGCTTGGAGCTGAAGGGGAAGTTGATGAGGCTACCTTGCACTCGGCTGCTACGCAGGCCAACATCCACAGCTTCGTAATGTCTCTACCCGATGGATACGACACTTTCTGTGGAAACAAGGGCACTTTGCTTTCCGGAGGACAGAAGCAGCGAGTGGCCATTGCCCGGGCCCTGATCAGAGACCCCAAGATTCTGTTGCTGGACGAAGCCACTTCTGCTTTGGACTCTGAATCCGAAAAGGTAGTCCAGCAGGCTTTGGATGCTGCTGCTCAAGGAAGAACAACCATTGCTGTGGCTCACAGACTTTCCACTATTCAGAATGCTGACTGCATCTACGTGTTGGAGGATGGAAAGGTGTTGGAGCAGGGCACTCATTCTCACCTGATGGCCGCGAAGGGCAGATACTACGAGCTGGTCAAGTTGCAAGCTTTGGAGGGTTGACCAGTACAGTAACAGATACATAAAATGACACATAACTAATGAACATTATTATACCATTGAATATTGTACACCAGCGCTAATGTGTTGTCGCTATATATTACTGTAAATCCTCATTACTCCTTAGTTCCGTTGGTCTCCTCCTTGGCCTCAGTCTTGGACTCCTCAGTCTTGGACTCGCCGTTAACCTCTCCGCTCACCACCTTCTCGACTCTCTCTCCACTGTAGCTCAAGACAGCAACACCCTCAACATGCTTGGTCTGGGGGAAGAAGTCAAAGCCTCGAATGGACTCGACCTTGTAGTCGGGGCACTGCTTCAGAAGATAGGCCACGTCTCGGGCCTGAGTATGCACGTTACAGGAGACGTAGACCAGTCTCTGGGGTCGGAAGTTCACCAGCTGGTCGATGAAGGCCTCGTCGGTACCCTTTCTGGGAGGATCGATGATCATGCAAGTCTGGGCAGGATCACACTCGAGATCCTTGAAGATGTTCTCGGCCTTTCCAGTCAGGAAAACGGCGTTGTTGATGTTGTTAAGCTCAGCGTTCTTTCGAGCAAACTTGACGCTCTCATCGGAGATCTCCACTCCGTAAACCTTCTCAACTGCCTGAGAACAGGTGATAGAAAAGAGTCCAGATCCACAGTAAGCGTCGACCAGAAATCGAGGAGGCTTGCCGCCGTCGAGAAGAATGTTTTCTCGAACGTATGCAGTAACGGCGGGTAGAATGGAGTTGTTGTTCTGGAAGAACTCGCCAGCAGTGAAGTCGAATCGGTAGTTCTCAATGTATTCCGACACAATGGCTCTGTTATCGGTGACACAGGTCTTGTCAAAGGTTCCGTCCTCCTTCTTGACTGTGTTCTCTCGCAGAAGATAGGTCTTTCCACGTTTTGCGGTCTTGTAGTGAACCTTGACGTCTTCTCGAGACTCCTTGAGACCCTCTCGAACAACAGGAGTTCCAATAGGACAATCTTCAATGTCCAGAACACGGTTGACAGTCTTCATGTTGAAACCGTAAGGTGGTGGAGATGCAAGCCACTCGGGCGATTTGGTCTTGGGCACGTCGTAATGAGGAGTTAGTTTGGTTCGGTAGCCCATGGTCTCTGGAGAAGGGAAAGTGGGTCCTACTTCGGGCAGAACTGATGCGTCTTCAGTCTGGCAGTAGTACTTGAAGGCATTGACGACCACGTTTCTCTTCTGGTTTAGTTGCTTCTCGTAGTCCATGAACTGGTACTGACATCCAGAGCACTCTCCAAAGTATTTACAGCTGGTGAGAGAGTCGTCTCTGAGTTCTCCCTTGCTGATAACCTCGACAATTTCGCTCTGGAAAAAGTACAGGTTCTTTTTGTAGACTCGGACCTTGACCTTATCACCTGGCAGCGCAAAGGGAACCACCAGAACCCGCTTCTCTCCATCCTGTCGCTCCTCAATAGCAATTCCATCTCCATCAGCTCCAAGACCAGAAATGGTCACCTCAACCTCGTATTTCTGGTGAATCAGCTCCTTCTCGGGTCTCTCTGTAGCGCCGTCCTCGCTCCGCTCCTCTCGTCGGATCTTCTTCATCATGGCAGGACTAATGAGCTTGTTCTGGACCTGATCCAGCGTGGTCGGAGGGTTGGCTGCAGTGAGAACCCGCTTGATGTCGTTCAAAAGCACCGAGTCCGACGCCATGGGGTCCCGCAGCGTGTCAACAATGTCCAGCACTGCATTCTTTCGGGCTCGCTTCATCGATTTGTGACTTTGAGTGACCATAGTTCGCACGAATCGTAGCATAGACAGGCTCGACGGTGTTTTTCCTTTCAAAAAATTCCAACCTTGCAACCTTAATTCTTTTGTGCTTCGCATCAACTCTATCGTATTACATGAAAAGTTATTGGGTGTCTAGTGATTGGAGGGTGATGGTGGGGTGGAGGACAAATCTGGTAAAATAGGTGGCAAGATGAGAATTAGATAAGTGGGGTTTTGAATTGCTGCTTAATAAGCCAAAAATATTGTGAAGCTGAATAGTCTATAGTCTGGGTGTCCATGGGCTCTCAGTAAGCTCCATCAGTGAGACCTCTTCAGGATGGGACTCAAACGATTTAGGGCGGAACGGGTGTACTGTGGAGAGAATTTTATACTGCTCTGTCAATTGGAATAAGACCTTTGCCTTGTTTCCATGTTTTTAATTTGCAATACATGGGTATGTCTCCAGGTGCACTAATTACCCATACAGCCATTTGTTAGCTTTAGTTGACAATCCGTGCCTCGGTTGAACCTTTCGTTGATAAAGACGACGAACCCGCAGAACTCATCCCAGGAACGAGTTCTCATCAGACAACGTACAAATAAAACCAACCCCATCATGGCTTGTGGTCATGACGCCGCAATCGTCTACTCGTATCGTAGAGTGACTCACTTGCAGCTCTAAAGAGCGATAACAATTTGAGCCCCATATCATCTCTCGTAACAAGACAGCCCTTGATCAGGGGCTCAATATGAGTCATATTTAACGTATCAACCCAAATACTCTTAGCTCTACTGTAGCTACTGGTAGTGAGTCACGACCTCTACAGTGGGATTGTCTGTCTCAGTCACTGGTTGATAGTGCGCGTATCAAACTTTTGCAAGATCAAACCGTCTTCTGAAATGCAGCAGTTGGGGTTCGGCACGCAAACTTTTAGTGCGCCATGTTGCGTTTGTGTCACCAGTCGAAACGGGTCAGATTGACAGTGTTGTACGATAGAAAGGGGTGTTGTACGAAGGAAGTGTGAGCACGCTCGTAGTGCCCAGGAAGCGAAATGTTACAGGGGCAGAAAAAAATCGTGCTACGTTATTCTTCCAGGTTTAGAGAGGCGGACGTCCGTTTCAGTTCTAGACGCCAGTCAACAAGCCTGGTTGTTACTTGAAGAAGAGAAAACAGTTTGACGAGCAGAAACTCGCTTTTATAGTGTGGTCGTGCCGCTCCCAACCCAAACCCCCAAACCCTAAAAATTAGAGTGCGCTGGGGACATTTTTCAGAGTCACAAATTCGCACAGATCACCAGAGACGGTTAGTACACCATTTTCCGAACATCACTTAAAAGATTGGCATTTCCCAGGCAAGGAATTGCACCAACCCGATTTTTGCGATACATGAGTGACTCAGCACAGCCCCCCGCCGCCGCCCCTGCCCCCGCTGCAGGAGGCGAGGCCAAGCCCAAGACCCCCAAGCAGCTGGAAAATGAGAGAAAGAAGGCCGAGAAGCTGGCCAAGTTCAACGCCAAACAGGCTGCTAAGAAGGACGCCCCTAAGAAGGAGGCCGCTCCCAAGAAGGTCAAGAAGGAGGTTGAGCCCGTCCCCGAATTTGAGGACAAGACCGTCAAGGGCGAGAAGAAGATTCTTGTGTCTCTGGATGATCCTGCCCTCAAGTCTTACAACCCTGCCACCATTGAGTCTTCGTGGTACGAATGGTGGGAGAAGCAGGGATACTTTGAGCCTGAGCTCAAGGCCGACGGATCGCCCAAGGATAAGGGTCTTTACGTCATCCCCATTCCTCCTCCTAACGTTACTGGAGCTCTCCATATTGGACACGGTCTGACCGTTGCTCTTCAGGATGGTCTGATCCGATTCCACCGAATGAAGGGCAAGACTGTTCTTTACGTTCCCGGCTTCGACCACGCCGGTATCTCCACCCAGTCCGTTGTCGAGAAGATGCTGTGGGCCAAGGAAAAGAAGACCCGACACGATCTGGGCCGAGAGAAGTTCACCGATCTGGTCTGGGAGTGGAAGGAGGACTACCACCTCCGAATCAAGAACCAGCTCAAGAAGCTCGGAGCCTCTTACGACTGGTCTCGAGAGGCCTTCACTCTGGATCAGCCCCGAACCAAGGCCGTCAACGAGGCCTTCTGCCGTCTGCACGAGGAGGGTGTCATTTACCGAGCCTCTCGACTCGTCAACTGGTGTGTTGCCCTCAACACCACCCTGTCCAACCTCGAGGTTGAGAACAAGGAGATTGACGGTTTCACCAAGCTGAACGTTCCCGGATACGACGAGCCCGTTGAGTTTGGAGTTCTGACCCACTTTTCTTACAAGGTGACTGGCTCCGACGAGAAGGTCACTGTTGCCACCACTCGAGTTGAGACCATGTTTGGTGACACTGGTATTGCTGTCCATCCCGATGATAAGCGATACACTCACCTGCACGGCAAGACTGTTGACCATCCCTTCCTTGATCGAACTATCCCCATTGTCACTGATGCCGAGGCTGTTGACATGGAGTTCGGTACCGGAGCTGTCAAGATCACCCCCGCCCACGACCCCAACGATCACGCCACCGGTAAGCGACAGAACCTCGAGGTTCTCAACATTTTCAACGACGACGGAACCCTCAACGAGGCCTGTGGCGACTTTGCCGGTCTCAAGCGATTCGATGCCCGAAAGCAGGTCATTGAGAAGCTCAAGGAGGTTGGTCTGTTTGAGAACCAGACCGCCAACCCCATGTCTGTCCCCACCTGTGCCAAGTCTGGAGACGTCATTGAGCCTCTTCTCAAGCCCCAGTGGTGGGTTCGAAACAAGGAGCAGGCCGATGTTGCCATGGAGGCCGTTCGAGATGGTCGAATCACCATCACCCCCAAGACCTCCGAGTCCGAGTACTTCCAGTGGCTCGGCAACATCCAGGACTGGTGTATCTCTCGACAGCTGTGGTGGGGACACCGAGCTCCTGTCTACTATGTCAACCTCGAGTCTGAGGCCGATCAGGACAAGGAGGACGGAAAGTGGTGGATTGCCGGTCGAACTGAGGACGAGGCCCGAGAGAAGGCCGTCGCCAAGTTTGGAACCGAGAAGTTCACTCTGGAGCAGGACGAGGATGTTCTCGACACCTGGTTCTCCTCCGGTCTGTGGCCCTTCTCTCTGCTGGGATGGCCCGACAAGACCAAGGACATGGAGACCTTCTACCCCATGACCATGCTGGAGACTGGATGGGACATTCTCTTCTTCTGGGTCGCCCGAATGATCATGCTGGGTATCAAGCTCACTGGTGACATTCCCTTCCGAGAGGTGTTCACCCATTCTCTTGTTCGAGACGCCCAGGGCCGAAAGATGTCCAAGTCTCTCGGTAACGTCATTGACCCTCTGGATGTCATTGCCGGTATTCCTCTCAAGGATCTGCATGCCAAGCTGCACCAGGGTAACCTGGACCCCCGAGAGGTCAAGAAGGCCGAGGACGGACAGACCATGTCTTTCCCCAACGGTATCCCCGAGTGTGGTACCGATGCCATGCGATTCGCTCTCTGTGCCTACACCACCGGAGGCCGAGACATCAACCTGGACATCAACCGAGTCGAGGGTTACCGAAAGTTCTGTAACAAGATGTACAACGCCACCAAGTTTGCTCTCATGCGTCTTGGAGACGATTACGTCCCTCCTGCTACTGATGCTCCCGGTAAGGACCTTTCTCTCGTCGAGAAGTGGATTCTGCACAAGTACACCCATGCTGCCAAGACTGCCGATGAGGCTCTCCAGCATAACAACTTCATGGACTCCACCACCGCCGTCTACAACTTCTGGCTGTACGAGCTCTGTGACGTTTACATTGAGAACTCCAAGTTCCTGATTCTCAACGGTACTCCCGAGCAGCAGAAGTCTGCCCGAGACACCCTGTACACCTGTCTTGAGGGCGCCATCAAGATGATGCACCCCTTCATGCCCTACCTGACCGAGGAGCTGTGGCAGCGACTTCCTCGACGAGTCGGAGACAAGACCGAGACCATCATGCGAGCCTCTTACCCCGAGTTCAACTCTGCCTTCGACAATGCTGAGGCCGAGAAGGGCTACGATCTGGTTCTGGACATTGTCAAGGCCGCCCGATCTCTGCTGGCTCAGTACGGTATCCTCAAGGACTCCCAGATCATTGTCCAGGGTTCCGATGCCGTTTCCAAGACTGTTGGTGAGCAGACTGAGTCCATTCTGTCTCTGGTCAAGGCCGCCACCAAGGTCCAGTCCATCTCGAACGCCGACTCTTCTCCCGACGGATGTGTCGTCTCTGTTGTCAACCCCGAGTGTTCCGTCTACATTCTGGTCAAGGGTCTGGTTGACCTGGACGCCGAGATCAAGAAGGCCCACACCAAGATCGAGAAGTGCGAAAAGTCCAAGGCTTCGCTTGAGAAGCAGATGGCCGTCAAGGACTACGAGTCCAAGGTGCGAGCCGACGTCCAGGAGTCCAACACCAAGCGATTCGAGGCTCTTACCGCCGAGATCGAGGGTCTCAACTCCATGGTTGAGGACTTCAAGAAGCTCTCCGCTTAGGTGTGATGTAAATTTCTCTACTGAATGAATGATGTGTTAATTGAAACTTGTATTGTGTAGCTATGTGTATAGTGTATTGTATGTGATGTAAAGAAGGATAAAGCAGTTATGAGCAGTGTACCATGCTTCTGGTGACTGTTGTGATAGCACATCAAGCAGATAAAATGGTGAGTTGGTTGCTATGATTCTACAGCCATTTCCAAAAGTTCTATTGGCCAGGCTTTTTATAGTAACTCTCATCAGCCGTAGCTACTTGTACTACTGTACTCAAAGTGCAAGTATACTAATGAAAATGGTCGTTGCAATCCTCCACTCTCAATGTCTATTCCGTTGATTATGGTATGATAAATTACCGATGCGATTTTACTCCTGGCCAGCATCAATTCGAAGCCCTTCCTTAACGCCCTGTTCCACCCGCTCTCTCATTTCCAGAGCCACATCTTCACATGCACGTGCAGCCTGTTCCAGCACCTCGAACAGCTGGTCCTCGCTGAACTCGCCTTCACTCTCACACATCAACAGACCCGTAGCCTTGTTGTTCTCCACGAAATAGGAAACCGCATGTGTAGACGTCGACTGAGTCACCTGTTTTCGAGTGGGATGCAAAATGAGCTTGTCGTCGACAATGGCGATAGCCACGGCTGTAAACAGGCCCGTCATGGGGGTTCTGCTGTCAATCAGCGCCAGACACACGGCATTCAGACATGCCGCCAGCTTGAGCACGTTGTATGCGTTTCCTTCTCCCTGTTCCAAAATCTGAACGACGATCTGAAGCAACATTCTGGGGTACAGGTTTCGCACCACTGTGGCGGCCAAGATGCTGTAGATTCGGTCCTTGACCAGCGTTTCTCGAGTTGTAGCCTGTCCGATGGCAGGTCGAATCACCAGCTCCACCTGAGCAAGTGTGGGTTCGTCTGTGCGTCGTCGGGTTTCGATGGGGCCTGCAACCGAGCAAATCACGCTTGCTCCTTGCTCCCATTTGGCGGATCCGTCCACATTGTTCAAAATGTTCATTTTTTGTGGTGTGTGTTTGAGGTTGATATTGGCGATGTGACAACCTCGAAATATTTCTTGCATATGAACTCTATCGGGGGATGTGGTTGATGACTAAGGTCGAAGTGGTGCCTGTGTGGGGAGCTGGTGGTGGAAAAGTAATGGTGGCTTTTCATGTGACCTGGTCTCTGTGTGTGTCTCACGTGAGCCTTGGCTGTCATGTAAATGAGCTCTGTTCTCTGAGATCACTGTGTGGTAAGTCAACAAGCAGCCAAGTCAGGTGGTTAACATGCTAATGATAGTGGCGGTATATTCACGACAAAAATAACAAGTAAGGACGGGCTCAACTGCTCCCGTAATAGCGATAAAACCCTTTTATGACATTTTTCTCTTCTTTGTTTTCACTCACTCGAAAACTGTGATCTTTGCGAAGCATCTAGACACATAACTACTGTACTGTAGGTGCTTTCACCCTCAAGCACTAGACTACCCCAACTACAGTAATTGCCTAAGTATAAGGTCCAAAGTTAACCAATTCAGCTATTCGTGGTTGTGACTCAATCAGGTGTATAAAATCATTGAGTCCGACTAAGCGATGCCCGAGCAGACTTCACTTGGACTCCAAGTATTAATTACCCAATCACTCTCCGGTCGTACGGTACATATAATAATGCACTTTCCCCACAACCAGTTTGAACCCTGACTAACCGTGCCACTCAATTGGAGCAAGGCTGGTTGAGTCCCAACTGGAATAGGCTCGTATTTTCGAAGAGGTGGTGTATGATATGGGGTTCAGGAGTGATCAGGATTAAATGGACATTTCCAAAAAACATCATTAATTCACACTAGACAGCAAATGATCTGCTGCCATTTTCCCCTATTTGTTCCACCCAGATTCACGCTCTTAACCCCCCCATCCAGCCAACAGCCGGCTCTCTTTTTGAGTGGAATTTTTCCGGTTCTTAACTCTGTTTTAGCTTGATGCATGCACAAGACAAGCCTCAAGCACACAACTGAAATAATTTACACAATACCAAGAGGAAGAAGAGCTTCCAATTAACTCACCCACCACCCATGTCCAACCACCTTTCCAGCGACTCGGACATCTCGTCCACCGAGTCCATGCTCTGTGGCGGTATCGCCGGAATGGTGTCGCGGTTCTGCATTGCTCCTCTGGACGTGATCAAGATCAGATTGCAACTGCAAAAGGACGGCTCTCGCTATTATCGGGGCATTTTCCACACGATGCGACAGATTGTTCGTGATGAGGGAGTCACGGCGCTGTGGAAGGGTAACATTCCCGCAGAGCTGCTTTACGTCTTCTACGGAGCCACTCAGTTCGTCACATACCACCACGTCAACCAGGTGATCAACACCTACAACGAAACGGCCGAAAGATGGAAGATCACGCCTGGCGCTCAGTCTTTTATTGCCGGAGCAACGGCTGGAGCAGGTGCCACTATCGTCACGTATCCCTTTGATCTGTTCAGAACGCTCTTTGCAGCTCAGGGTGCCAAAAACTGCAACGTCAAGAACTACACGTCGCTGTTCCAGACGTTTCGACTCATCTACAAGACAGAGGGACCTCTGGGATTCTTTAGAGGCGTTTCCAGCAGCATCATTTCCATCGCGCCTTATATGGGTCTATTCTTCGCATCATATGGACGTGTTAAGGACTCCTTGGATGCCTTTTCCACCAAGCATCACGACTTTCTCGCATCCTACAACCTGCCTACAAAGGGATGGCAAGAGGCAACCGCCGGGCTGTGTGCAGGAACAGCTTCAAAGGCCCTGGTCTTTCCTCTCGACACAATCAGGAAGCGTCTACAGACACAGGGAAGAATGGACGGATCTTACAAGGATTTGGCTATCAAGCCCGGAGTGCAGCGGCTGCTGGACTCGTACAACCCGTTTGTCATGGCCCGTCGGATCATCATGACTGAGGGAGGCAGAGGTCTGTACAAGGGCTTTCTGGTGTCTCTCATCAAGAGTGCTCCGACCAGCGCCATCACCATGTACACGTTTGAAAAGTCGCTCAGCATTCTCCGATGGTGGAAGGCACAAGACAAGTCGCTCGAGGCTTGATTGCATTATTTATTAGCATAATTACACAGTAATACATTACCCATAGACGATAGACGTCTTTTGAAAACACACGGCTTCTCTTCTTCAGCAGATAAACTCAGATGACTCAAGCCAACCATGCCGATCAAAAAGAAAACCTGAGTCATTTTAGGCTGTTGAAGGGGACACCAGAATGAGACACTTGGTCATTTCTTACAGGGGAAGAGGAAATGAGTCATTCTAGACGTGTGGTGGACGTGACACTTGGAGAGTTACACTCGGCTAGTCTTCAGAGCTCTGTCGCACATGTAGGTAGCCCTGCTCCATACAACGAACAGTAGCTAGTGGAGATGTTACTCACAGTCATTTCTTTTTCCAAGCGTTTAATTCAAATGTACATAAACAAGCTGATATTTCGCACACGAGTCTTCGTCTTGTAAGTCTGTGCAAGTATTCGCTCTTCACCCTTGTGGGGGTATATCTGTGTGTCTGTAAGAGCGATACTCGTGCAGTATAGAGTCCAGCTTGCTTGTACAATACTGCAGCTAAAACGCCGAAGATAACCTGCTACTACCTCACCAAAAGCTCATTACTGTTATTGACATCTATATGCATTAAAAAGACCAGCCCTCCATGTACTGACCGTCTCCAAAGACCTTGAACTTGTCGAATTCAACGGCAGGGACGTTTCGGATGTTCTTGCCCATCTCCTGGTCGATCAGCGACTCGTACGAGTGATCCAGGAAGTCCTCCATGTTGTATTGAGGCTTTCGGAAAGGCTCGGAGATGATCTTGGCCAGCTTGGAAATGTTGGGGTGGTAGTGAGACTGAACGGTCTCCAGCTCCCACAGGGAAGACTCGAGGGCGTTGGTCTTGAGAGGATCGGTCTCTTCGGGGTCAAAGGGATCCTCATACTCTCCTTCAACGTGTTTCTGGAGCAGAGTCATGCATGCGGGGTGTCTCTTGAGCTGGTTGTAGACGAAGGGATAGAGAGTCACGACAGCTGCAGGGGGCGCAGTCAGGGCCAGTCGAGCACATCGCTTGACGAAGGACGCGACAATGGCACCGGCCAAATGCGAGGAACTCAGGAAAACGTCCAGCAGTCGGAAGAACCGAGACCGGTAAGATGCATAGAGAACCTGCTCGTCCAGCAGAGCGTAGAGCTTGGAGTAGAAATCTGGGTATTCGAGGTTTTGCTTCTGCATCAGCAAGAAAAGACCGTTGAGAGCCAGAAGGGCAACTCCTCCACCCATGCTGTAACTCTGGGTCAAAAAGTCCATGGTGGTGTGAGGCTGGTTCAGGAAGGGGATAATCTTCTGATGCATGACGGTCAACACGGTCTTGTACTGATCGTTGGTCTGGGGAAGACCCAGGATTCGGAGCCATCCGGTCTGGAAGGCCAGAGTCTGTGTATCGTGATGCAAAATAGCGTCCTTCTTGGAAGTGGGCTTCTTGGTCCAGAAAGAGGTGATGTCCTCGTTGGACTTGGGGAAAGCAGCGGCGTCGGCATGCAGAAAAAGCTCCTGGATTCGAATCGACAGCTTCTTCTGGTCAACAGAGTCGGGAATGTTGGTCAGTCTGAACAGCTTACCAGACTCGTTGTAGACATGGAATCGAATATCGTCGTATTTGTCCAGATACTCAGACACAAAGTGAGACAGAGTACTGAGATTAACGTCCACAGAACAGGTGGCAATGGCCCACACAATCTCTCCCAGCAGTCTGGTAGGGAACCAAGACACTCCCTCGGCACTCCAGCACTTGTTCTCAATCTTGATGAGTCGCATGAGAATCTCCAGAGCCATCAGACGGCTGTTGGCGGACTTGGAGCTGTTGAGCATCTTCAAAACGTGCTTCTTGTACGTCTCGTACTTGGGGGAGATCCATTCAGCCACAGCCTTCTTGTTGAGATCGGGGACCTTGGTCTTCTGATCCTTCTTCTTGGGCTCCAGCACGTGATCCGGGTTCAAAAGCAGATCCTCCTTGGCCATGTGTCGGAAAACATTGTATAGACTGTTGAGAGCAGCAGTGTGGACGTCTTCGTCGGTAGATTTCAACAGAGGCATGAGCTCCGACAGCTTGTTGTAGTTGGTGGTGGACTTTGTGATTTCGGACCCGAGGCTGGAAATCTCCTCGGGTGACATCTGCACAGCGGCAGACTTGGCCTTCTTGACTTTTTTGGTCACTTCAGCAGCTCCTCGTTTGGACATTGTGGATGTTGTGCTTGGTGGTCTTGTCCATCAAATTTCACTATGCACATTTTTTTGTGCACACTGCATGGTTCCTGCGCGGTGAGAGTTTGGAGCAATATCCCTAACCTTGATTAGTAAGACCGTGTAGAGAGGAGGTGATGAAAAAGGGGTATATAGAGCAGGGTGACTTCCAAGAATGCTCTCATCAAGCTCATGGCCATCGTATTGGTCTCACCGTGTGCTTTTTGTCTTCCAGATGTCTGTATAGACCGTTTGCACCGCTTCACTTCTTCAACTGTAGTATATGGAGAGTGTCAGTCTGTATGAATAGTGCTAATTCTAGCCCCAATAATCAGATCTCAGGCAGACAGTTACACCAAGAGAACGTGACATTTTGATTGCGGAGTTTCTCAAGTAAATGACCACTTTCTTACCCCTGCCAACCCTCCAGGTCCCAGACCCCACATTCTCGTGCTTGTATCGTGTATGTCCGAGGTGGACTCGATATTGCGCAAATTAGTAATTAGATACCGTGTATCAGTATGTCGTGTATGCCAGCATTGACTGCTCGGATGGCAGTCCTGAATGATCGATTCGTAGTAAGAACACTTCATGATGAATTTTGCTCGTCTCTTCGCTTGAAAGATGTGTCTTCAATGCCGTATTTTCATACTGGTATGTACCCTCTCCTCCACCACCTTGAAGGAGGCTTGGGTCTGACTTCGAGACCTGGGGGTAACACTTAATGTATTCTGTAGCTTTACCCATGATCCAGCAATGTGCCGGTCTTTAAGTCATCTCTTTTTGCAAGCATCTCCACGGCTCGTTCGCTGCTCATTCTTTACAACTCACGCTTCATACCAGCATTTGTGCAGTGTGGAAGTGATTTGTCTCCATTTTCAGCCATTTTTCACCCATTTATGATCACCTCCAATCACACCTCAATTAAGGTTTTAGACCCGAACAAGTACCGGGTTTTGTTCCCAACTTGCACCCTAACCCGGGTGACCGTGCCTCGGGCCGGCCGGGTAACACGTCCTTCGCTCCCATTGGCCCAATCCTCTCAAAATTTGGGTGTCAAAACCTGCCAGCATAGGATTGCACAACACCACATCACGGTTCTACTTTTTTGTGTACCCATACAGCACTAAACATGAGTCTCAGAATTGCTGCTCGACTGGGTGAGTATCGAGTGAAGACGGCGAGATGGACGCCCGACGATTGAATTTGCAAATTGATTGCGTTTCGGCCGTTTTCTGAAGACACCTTTGACTAACCCTTTAGCTGCTCGACCCGCTGCCATGCCCCTTGCCCGGGTTGGTGCTCTGTCTGCGTGAGTATTGGAAGGAATTGCCTGTTGTGGCGACAAGAGGAATGGACTACGTGGCATGTTCAATTGAGGTTGAGGAGGAGGAGAATTGGACGTCTTCTAGGAGACTGAAATTTGACATTAAAGTGTGTGATATGACAGGACGCGGTAATTACACAAGGAAGGCGTGATGATGACAGGAGGGTGGAAACAGCGATAATTGCAACGACAACGATAGCAGTGGTGATGGGAACTGCAGCCTGAGGCTTTGACGATACTAGTCACACAACCAGCACGACACAATGCACTTTCGTGCTATTCAATTGCGACCTGATTCATCCACGACACCAGCACTCCAACCTCTACACGTCTCTTAGTCGAACACCCGTCAATGGCCACCTCAATGACCACCTCAATAGCCACCACACCCACCACCAACCGTACTAACCCAGCCGACACTACTCCAACCAGGTTGACCCCAAGGCCAAGGCCACCTCCATCCTGGACTCCATCCCCGGTAACAACATCCTGTCCAAGACTGGTGTCCTCGCTACCGGTGTCCTCGGATCCGTCTACGCCATCTCCAACGAGCTGTACATTGTGAACGATGAGTCCATTGTTCTCGGTGTCTTCGCTGCCTTCGTTGTTGTCGTTGCCAAGCTCGGTGGCCCCGGTTACACCTCTTGGGCTGACGGTTACATTGAGAACATGCGAAACATTCTCAACACCACCCGAGACAAGCACACCGACGCCGTCAAGGAGCGAATCGGTGACGTCAACAAGCTCAAGGATGTTGTCAAGACCACCCAGGACCTTTTCGCTGTCTCCAAGGACACCGTCAAGCTCGAGGCTGAGGTTTTCGAGACCAAGCAGCAGGTCACTCTTGCCGCCGAGGCCAAGTCTGTTCTTGACTCTTGGGTTCGATACGAGAACTCCGTCCGACAGCGAGAGCAGAAGCTCCTGACCGAGACCGTCATCTCCAAGATCGAGAAGGACCTCAAGGACCCCAAGTTCCAGCAGAAGATTCTCCAGCAGTCTGTTGAGGACATTGAGAAGCTTTTTGCTAAGGCTTAATTTATAGCATAGAATGACTATACGATGAATGAAAGGTGCGCTTCGCACATGATATTATCCAGGTGGAAGTACGGTAGCTAGCTGTTGTAGAAGGTGAATGAGAAGGGAAATAAAGATATGGACTGTGGAGGGATGCGGGAGCCTCGGCTTGGGGATTATGGAGTCAAACCAGTTGGTTTTCCTGCTCTTAGATGACGTGAACGATCTGAGGATAGTGTCTGAATCATGATGTCCTCGAGACATAATTTTCTTGCAGAGCTGTGTAAGTATGACGACAATGTATGAGTATATCAGTTGTTTTAGCCCCAAAAGACTCTGGTCAATTGTTTCTGATCCATTAAATCACCCCTTGACGACGCCATCTCATCTTTTGGATATCTTTCGTCACCTTTTTATCTGATCCGATCCCCCCCGTTTTGCACGTCTTTCTCCAGACACACTCACACACGAAACCCTAGACCGGGTAACTGGCATCAAAAGTTTGCAACTCTAAATTTTCGGTATATATTGCGGCGGGCACCCACTTGTTGGACCCCAATGACCTTCCACGTTTTAAACGTTTATGATGAAAATTATGCGTGCTAGCTGATTTGCCCCCTCCTCGGAGGTAGTCCTTGACCGGACGGTGGCATCTTATGTTGATAGCGTTTGGCGCACTTACCTTGTTTAAACAAACGCGGTAGTACTTTCTGATCCTTATGATGTGGCAATGGTTGTGATTTGAAATTTGTGTAAATAGTTGCGTATAGTTGGGCGTTGTTTATACACTTGGCAGTTTTGTTGATGTGTGAACATGGTCAACTAGGTTCTCAAGTGGGAGTATGCCGCCCAACTAGCGGTTCCTTTTAGTCGTCCTGGATGAGTCTCAGATACAGGAGTGATCTCTGAAAGGAGCTGGTTGGGGAAGGTTGAAGCCTACAGAACACCCCCGCTCCACCAGTAACAGTTGATTGGAAGGGCAACTTATAGATGGTCTGTCCAGGCAGGAGGTCTCTCATTTCGTGTTCTTGCAAATCAGCAACACGAATTGTTTCTCAGAGAACACATTCTACGATTACAAGTACATACCAGGTGTTCAATTGTTTTGGCTACATGTATTGGCATCTGGTCTCTTCAATACGAGCTCTTCAAAACTACACTCTGGTATCCTGTCTCATAGCATATACTACGAGTAGATACTTGTGCACGTGCAATCATCGGTAAGCTAAAGCATGGGAATACTTTAACGGACAGGTCTGTCACGTCTGTTTATCCCTAAATGAGCCCTGACCCCGCCTTGATCATTGCAAAAGGACACTTGAGTCTACTCCACCCCTCAATTGATCCCGATGTTCCCCTACATTTCTCCCACTCACCCCCCTACGGTATGTAAGGAGTACATGTCTGTGATCTGATGAAATGACGCAATGTCTGTATGTAGTATGTAGTTGTCTAATTACTTGAGCTTGGCGTTCTTCTCCTCCACGTCTCGCTCGGCCAGAGACACGGCGGCCTGGTACATCTGGATGACGTTGATGACCTGCTTGAGAGCGCACCAGGGGGCGGTGACGACGCCCATGCACACGACCCAGGTGACGGGCTGGCCGTTGACGGTGAACCAGGGGTTCTCATAGGCAAAGTCAAAGGACCACAGATACAGCGCCACGAAGAAGAGCTCGTTGGCAGCGCAGATGCCAAACAGCACCGAGGTGTTGGTGTAGTAGAGTTTGAGCAGCTGCGACTTCTCGCCCACCTTCTTGTGGCTGGACGATCCGCTGGTCAGAGTGGCGTACATGTGCATGTAATGAGAGGCCAGATCCAGAGACACCAGCAGCTGGAACGCGACCGCGTAGTCGGGGTAGGCCACGCACAGGTAGCAGATGAGCGAAGAGGTGGTGCATCGGTCGGTCACCATGTCCAGAATGGCTCCAAACGAGGAGGTCTGGTTGTATTTCCGGGCCGAGTAGCCGTCGAGGGCGTCCAAAATGCACGACAGACAGTAGAGAATGGTGCAGTACTTGGGGTGGAATCGCATGATCAACAGCGATGCCAGCGCCAGCACCACTCGGGTGTATCCAATGAGGTTGGGGATGAACAGGAAGATGTCCAATGTCGTGAGTTTTCGTACCGCGGGCATTGTGAGGATGATTGGGCTAGTTTTCCGCTTGTCTGGTGTTTTCTGTTTGATTCGGAGTTATTCGGAAATAAAACGTGTCGAATGGGTAAGAGGTGATTGTTGATTGAAAAGTCGGCCGTTGTCGAATGGAGAGAGTCGTGCAATCGTCTCAAACAGGGCGAATCGAGCTAGGTCCTTGCTGGGATGTAACGTTGCAAAAAAAAAAACCACTGGTCCTTCCACTCAAAAGGTGTATCAAGGCTTTCTTCACCGCAAGTTGCTTGAGGGAAAAAAGCTTAGTGTCTGCTGCTGTGCGCTGGAGTGCACCCACAGAAAGTCGGTGCAGCGTGCATCTGAGCTTAGTCATGGTACGGAAATGAAAAGTCTAGGTGATTAGAAGGTGATTCTGGAGAGAGAATAGGGCGAGCTTGGTTTATAGACACTTTCGCCAAGTTCTATTTGCCCAGAGTCTCTACTCAAATTTCCGTTTTTACCGACACTCAATTTTCCGTTCCTTTGACAGCCTCCCTCTTTTGCGCCTCTTCCTTTCTCTGTTACGCCTCGTTCAATCCCCCATGTTCAATATACCAGCCTCGTTATTTGCTGCCACCTGCAGTAACCCAGTGCCTTGTGCTACTGTGAGCTAAACTAACGAAACAGGGACAGGCATGTGTTGCAGAGTAGCTAGGGGGTGTGAGGGACGTGAGAACAGGTGTCTGATTAATGGCTCGCAAAAATGTCTAAACCGAGGTTTTTCACTCGGTGCAGCTTCGCTAGGCTCACCGTTCAAGGCTCTATAATACCTTCACGGTCCTGACTCAGCATAGGTTAATAGCTGTAGGTTTGAGATGACACCTTCGCACTGAACGACGATTTCGTCAATTGGCACGACAGCTTACTGGATAGCTGAGCTCTTCCAACTGAACAGATTGTGCTTTTCAGCACCTAGATAACTCTTCTATATCCTCCATTGGACTCACCTTCCTCAGCCTTACAACGTTGGAGTAGGCTCTTGTAGAAGTCACCATCAACTTACAAGTACGACGAGACAGTAAGAGTATGTACTGTAAGTACCTGGAACCAAACGTTTAACGTATCCAGTGTACTGTATCACTTTATTATCAACTGCTTATTACAGTAGCACAACAGTCCCATCCGTTCTGGGTCCCTTCATTGACGAAATCCAGCATCCATCACCATGAATGTGTTCCCCGGTGTACCTCTCAAAACACTCCTTTTCCACTAAGACTGCGATTCAAACCAACATTGAGACCCTATTTAACATTGGGGCACTCGAATCACGGCTCTACGGTATGTACCCACTCACTGGACTAGTTTCCTTTCCACCCTCTCCACCCCACGAATATTCTCCGCGGAGTTAAGGTCCCCGATCGGGACTGAACTCTACCTCCCAAACATTAGACTTCCGACATGCAGTGCAGAAAAAATATATTGTCAGACCTAAAGCCAATACTATCGAGTAAACCAGCAGTACCGAAAATGACTACTCTGAAAACCATTTTGGCCGGCCCTCTGGCTCCCGACCATGTCGCCGATCTCTCCAACAACCTCGTCGTTGTTCTGCACCAAATCTACAATGGCAAAGCTCTGACCACAGCTGATGAGAACACCCTGCACAAGTTCCGAGTGCGAGTTTCGGCCTTCCTCAAATCCAACGACTCGCGACAGCGATGGTGTGGTGCTTTTCTGGCTCTTGCTGCCGTTCAGAACTCCTGGGAGTGTCTCAAAAATCACGGAGCCACCTGGTTGGGTATGTTGATCCACATTCTGGAGCTGCCCGAGGCCCCTGCCACCTGGGAGATGGCCCTTCGAGCCAGTGCCGAGATGCTCACTCTGGTGTCCCAGAAGGCTGAGCTGACCCGTGAGATTGCCACCTCTCGAATCGCTCCCTTTTCCAAGGCTGCTCTGGCCATTCTGGAGTCTCCTGAGAACTGCAGTGCCGCTACTGCCGCTGTTTTTGTCTCTGAGCTGCAGCGAGTCAACGTGGCTCATCCCGTGGGTTTCCGACCCCACTCCAAGCGATTCCAGACCGTTCTCCTCAGACTCATTGCCACTTCTTCCGACTCGAAACTCGTCGAGAAAGCCTGTGATGCCCTCACGGTGGCCCATTACTCTGCCTCCAACTTTGGAGAGGCCGCCGAGTGGAGAGAAGGATGCGTTTCCACCATCTCCGACATCCACAACGCCATCAACGCTCTTCTGGAGGGACGAACTGATGACGCTCTTGCATCTGTTGAGCAGACAAAGTCTTGGGGATTCGAGACCAAGTCTGGATCTTCTCCTGCCGACATTTACGCCAGTGCAAAGGCAATTGAGAACCTGTACTCTCTTCTGACTGCATATGTGAGCCAGCCTACCGCTGTCCCCGTTAAGATCCCCGTTGGACGGGTCATTCCTCTGTTCAACAGAGCCACCTCTCTGGCCCAGATCCACTTCAAGGCCCATGTTCCTCAGGTGGAGCAGAACTTGGTGCGATCCACATTCGAGCGAATTAACATTGCGGCCATGCAATCGCTTGCTGCTCTCGTTGACACTGTTGGCGCTAACATTTCTGCCTACGTCGAGGATTTGCTTGAGTCTGTGGACATGATCCCCACTGACAACTCTGCCGTCACCCTGGCTTCTCTGGACCTGCTCACCACCATCTTCAACAACGTCGGATACATTGCTGCCGGCTCTTCTGTCCAGGAGTACGTTGAGAAGGCCGTTTCCAAGGCTCTTGCTCTCATCACTCCCGGTACTAACGTGTCTCGGGCCAGCCAGACCGAGATCCCCGATTATATCTCCAAGTCCCATCTGTTTGAGTCTCCCATCTCTCAGATTACCCAACAGACCGTCTACACATTCCTCGAGGCCACCATGCTGGTGTGCGACTTGTCTGGCCGATGTCGAGGCCACATTGACCGAACTCTTTTGCTTTCCAAGCACGCTGCTCGTCGATCTGCCGCTGTCACTTCGGCCCTCAACCCCTCCATGGCTTCCAAGCACAGTATTCTTGCCATGGTTCAGCAACAGTACCCTCGAGACGCCTCCATTTCTCAGTTTGTGCATCCCCGCCTTCCTCCCCTGACCACTGAACGACGATACCTGCCTGTTTCCTCGTCTCTTGGAGAAGAAGAGGAGCTTGACGAAGACATGGAGATTGAAGAGGAGGAGGAGACCAATGGAACCAAGTTTAATTCTGCTGCTGCTGCTGTTTCTACGCCTGTCGCGCCAGTCACTTCAGACATCGAGTCTGACACTTTCAGCGAACCCGTTGTAGTGGATTCTCCTTTTGAGCCTCTGCCTGAGAAGGAGGCCGAGCCCGTTCAGGCTATTGAGAGACCCTCTGAGATTGAGCCCGTTACCGAGTTTGAGCAGATTGAGGAGGAGGAAGTTGCAGAGAACCAGGCTGACGATTCCGACGAGGAGATGGGCTCGGACTTTGAGATGCCCGCTTTGGATACTGGTGATAGCGACGATGATGAGTAGGACATATAGACAGGATGCATTTGTAATATTGATTAGACTATGGTAACTAAGCACAGGAACCTGCTCAAAGTGAAGTATCTGTTAGGCCAGAACTGGATATTGTAAGGCGGATTTTGTGTGGACACGAATGTGCTCCGACTGGCGGTCCGAGATGTCGTCTTCCTTCATATAATACGGGCTCTCAATTGTACACAACTGTCTCGTTTGATCTGCCTCAAGCTAGTCCACCTCCACTACCTGCATCACATGACCCGAGCTTAAATAATTTTATCTGCATGCAGCGGGCTGAAATTATTTCTGGCCTCCAGCTACGATACAACACACACAGAAAATGTCAGACATCTCGGACGTGGATGCTTTTGACCAGCAGCAGGAAAAGCTCCTTCTGGAGCAGAGTATGCGTGGAGACCGACGTCGTCACTATGACCACATGGAGATGAGTGACGAGGAGGTTATGGGTTTCAAGCCCAGCGACTCTGAGGAGGAAGACGAAGACGACGACGAGATTCTCGATCGAGACGAGGAAGACGATGGAGAGGCCCAGGAGGCCTGGGGCAAGGGCGAGCTTTACGGCGCCGACGATATCGAGGACGAGGAGGATCGAAAGCTGGAAGCTGAGGAGGCTCTTAAGCTGCAGAAGAAGCAGGCCAAGCAGATGAAGGAGAGTGATTTCCTTGGTGAATGGGCTGCGGATGACAGTGATGATGAGGATGAGGAGGATGTTGATGTTGCCACAGCTGGAAAGGGTGTTCGAGAGAGCATCCCCGTCAAGCCCATCGAGTCCATGTCTTCCAAGGAGCAGTATGATCAGCTTGTTCGACTCAACCCCGAGCTGATTCTCATGAACGCTGAGCTTGCCAAGGTGACCGAGGAGATGGTTGCTATTGAGAAGGCAGAGGAGGACGAAGAGGAGGAGCCCGAAATCGTGGAGATCAAAAAGACTGCTCTCCGTACATACATTGGAGTGCTGAACGCCTACTTTGCGCTGTTCATGGACTCCGTTAAGAACGGAAAGGCAAACATGAAGGATCACATTATCATGGAGGCCATTCTGAAAGCCCGAGAAATGTGGCGAATGGCCCACGAGATTGGTCTGCCTGAGGAGGAGGTTGATGAGATGGCTTCTGACGAGGAGATGGTCTCTGAGGGTGCTGAGCTGATGGATGTTTCTGACGCCGAGAGTGACGTCTCTGACGATCTCGATCTGTCTCGATTCCGACGACGGCCTGAAGAGGATGAAGAGGAGGTTGAAGAAGAGGATGAAGAGGTTGACTCTGAGGACGAGCTTGCTCTGCCCACTTCTTTCAAGGCCAAGAAGTCCAAGTCCAAGATCTCTGCTGTTCCCGACTACGGCGAGCATGCTATTAACGATGTTGATCAGGCCGACAAGGACCGACGAAAGCGAGATCTGCGATTCTACACTGCCAAGATCGACAAGCAGGCTCGAGGACGAGAACAGGAGGAGATTGAGGGAGATGCTGATCTGCCGTACCAGGACCGATGGTACGAGCGACAGCAGCAGCTCAAGGAGAAGCAGGCTGCCCACATCAAGGACTCGGGAGAGCACGATCTCTTCGACTCTGGAGACGAGGGAGCATCAGCTGACGACTACCAGGAGATGCCCTCCAAGAAGAGTGCTGGAGGTGATGATGACGACGAAGACGTGGACGACTTTGTTGCTGCCCTCAAGGCCAAGAAGCAGCAGCGAAAGGCTGAGCGAGAAGCCATGCATGAGGTCTACTTGGACGCCAAGAAGGGCAAGATTGACGTGGACAAGCTGGACGACAACGGAAAGCGAGCCATCAACTACCAGATTCTCAAAAACAAGGGTCTTACGCCACACCGAAAGAAGGAGAATCGAAACTCGCGAGTCAAGAAGCGAATCAAGTACGATAAGGCTAAGAAGAAGCTCGCCAGTACTCGGGCCGTCTACAAGCAGCCTACTGGTGCTTATGCTGGTGAGAAGACCGGTATCAAGAAGAATCTGGCTCGGTCTACCAAGTTCCGGGAGTAATATAGATGCATGTTGTAATAGAGGTTTTGGATTTGTGGGGGTGTACCGGTTCTATACTGTAGTATTACTGTAGTATTGGTACCTCACTTGATGCTGTGGTGCTGTGATGAAATCAAGGAACTGGCTTTGTTTAAACCAGATGAACATGATAACTAATGGAAGCCAAAGAATGCGTACTAAGCGTGGGTGTACCTGGTACAGAGCTGCTGTATATTCCGGCTGTTGGCTCTGCCCGAACTTGGAGAGGCCACAGTTTGGTGAGGGGTGAGAGCTTGAAGCCCGCAACAGAGAGTCTTCTCACACGCTTCATCATCCATATACAAAGTACTGGTATGAGAAGTTCTCTACTTGTACATAACGATTTTCGTACTTGTAGGTCTGAGTCTGCTGAAACCCCTGCACAAGTGCTTTTTTTTTGGATGAGTAGATCCAGCTTCACATACTTATACATGTACTTGTACTTGTACTTGTACAAGAAGACCACTGCAAATCGCGTTAGCATGCCCTCTCTCATAGCGCATTTTTGTACATCGCGATACCAGCACCGATGTCTCACGTTTATCTACGGTGGATTCTTTGGAGCCCAATTCCACGCTGATGGAACTGGGCGGATAACACGGGGCGAACAAAGAGCCGTAAACCGAAAACTGTGGTGGAGACAAGCGAAAAGCGAAAAGTGAAAAGTGAAAAGCGAAAGTGAAAAAGGGGATAGGAGCTAGACCGGATTTGATAGAAGGACTTTGGGGGTGGCATTTGAACAGATTTATGGGGATTTTTTTCTCTGTCATAAACTCGAAGCCATTCGAGACCACACAAGTCACTCTCTTTATTCAGCCCCAAATTATCTCAATATATCCCTCATTGTTTACACCCCGTACACAACGATTATGCAGTGCGGCGTCTGGTGACGATTGAGTTGATCATTATGTACAGGTTCAAGGTATGTTTTAGTGCAAAACGATGGAGGCTATAGATTTCGTCAGGTGTGAAAAGATAGCGTCTTATATTATCCTCCTGCCCACCTATTCTTCTCCATCACACACCGCACCCGAATCAACATGGCCACAACGAAAGAGAACAAGTTGGAGCTGGCTGGAATCCTGCTCTTCTTCATTCTGTCGGCGGCTCTGTTCACCCGAGACATCCGGTCCTTTCAACGAGACATTCTTCCGTCCTATTTCGAGATAGACATGGCCAGAATGCTGAGAATGGATATTTCTCTGTTTCTGTTCATTGAGCGGGCCCTTCTGTTTGCGACACCTCTGATCATTGCCCTAAGACGGAAGGCTGACGATGTTGACCAACCTGAGCAGGAATTCGTTGATGTTCCTGTCGACCTGGTCATGTAAAAAGTTGACCTTACAGCCCGCGCCATCCAGCATACTAACGACATGACTGATTTTTCTCGACACAGTCATCCAACACCATAGACAAAGAGATTATGTATTGATAGAGGGGTGAGGCGACTGAGGGTCTGGCTGCTTTGTAGAGCCTGAGGGCTGTAGAGGCGCAGCTCAAAAAGCCCTTTTGTAACTGCCTGAAAGATTGATTTCAGACGTCATTAGACGCCAAAGCCATTTACTGTAGTGCGTGTGTAGATCGCCACGTTCACTGTCCACAATCTGTCAATGGTTCAGGGGGAGTTTTCAGGTTGTTCTGGAGCAGTGTTTACAAGCTTCCTTCCGCCGGTTCTCTCGTTCATTATACCAAAACACCACGCCAAGATACCCCTACAGATGTTTTCGAACCACAAGAGAAAAATCGGTAGGAGACTATTACCCCTGCACCTCCTCGATTGTTGGTCAAAACGCCTCAGCCGTTCATACCACGCCCAATCTCCCTTTCGTCGCGTGCCATGTATACGTACAAGCGTGGCCGAAGTGTCCCACGCACAGATCTCCGTGTTTAACTTAGTCCGGGTGTGGCTATGGTGGAATGTGTCGTATAGTGAATTAGATGGTGTAGGGGGATGTAGGCGTGGACTGGAATGTCCAAGCGCATACTAATGCAGTGTGAGGATGCTAAAATATTATAACCAGTGCACATGCGCAAACGGCTTTTAACCCAACCCCATCACCCCCTCAAGTTTAGCTACTCCCATCGCACATCTGATCCACCGGTCCTGTCTATCGTTTCTCTCTCTCTTGTCCGTGGCTGTGAAGATATACATTTCATGTCTCACTTTTCGGGCTTCGCTTAACAAATGTTAATTTTAACCCAGAGCCACGGTTGAACAGTCTCCTGCAACTGAATCTCCTCCCACACCAAAGTTTGATTCTTGTACAGTATTGTGGCGGAGTCGAGGGATGGGTGAGGCGAATGAGATGGTGATATACTAGTCAATGTTGATACAAGTCCACTTGTTTCGGGTATGTGGGCTTCACGTATCAGCATTCCTACAAGTACTTGACCGGTATGTGCTCACCCTTTGTATTTAGCTACAACTCCACGGAGTATCGGATCGAGAATGTTTGTTCTTATACAGTTTCAAGACGAATAGCTGAGAATGTACAGAATAACAGTAAACAGTCATTGGACAACGATTTCTCATTGAGACTTGGTAGAGTGACGCGCGGTGTATGAGGGTCGCCGACACTTTCATATCTGTTCCTATCTTCACAGCTATCAGATATACCTGGTTCCAACCATCCCACTTGCTACGAGTATATACCATCGCACATCCCAAATGCACCTCTCTTTTAACCCAATCTGCCTTCCCGACGCGCCGGGGTTGCCATAGTTACGCCTCCAGGTACGAGTGATGAGATGCTCACCAAGTCAGTGACCCAGCGACCTCTCACGTCTTCGCATTCAAACATCATCGAAATTCTATAAATATATGTACATCAGGCCACACACTAGTTCTCAGAGGTTGAGGGCTCGTTGGCAGCGGTGGCATTCTCATCGCCATCGTTGGCAGTAGTGCCGCTGGTGCTGGTCTGATCACCGTCCAACCGATCCATCTCCCGCTGCTGGCTCCGCAGCATCTCGACCATGGCCTCAGTGTCCATACTGGCGTTGACAATGTCCATGGGCACCTTGTTCTGAGAATGTCGCTGGCAAGCAAACGAAGCGTTTCGAAGCTCCTTGTCGATCAGCAGCAGGTCGAGATCAAACGAAGGAGAAGTGGCATCTAGATTGACCAAGGATGACCACTCAATCAGCGAGTCTGTGGTGGGGTAGAACACATTGAAGTCCATCAGCCACACCTTGTCATAAGGCTCGGGGATGTAGACATCAAACACAAAGCTGGAGTCCGGGAACGTGTCCTTGATATGTTCATAAAAGAAGAGCTCAATCTCGCCCAGAAACCGTTCCTTGAGCTTGGCCAAGAACTCGTAGTAGTTTTGGTCTCTCTGGGTCACTGCAATGAGCTCTCGATCTTTGACAAAACACCGAAATTCCAAAGCAGGGTTGACATTGATCCACTTTCTGAGAACCAGCTCGAAAGAAAAGTCCTTGGGGATGCCTCCCAACTTGTCCAGCATGGTCAGGTCGTGGGCAATGTAGTCACTACTCTTGAGAAGTAGATATACATCATTGACAGTGACACATCTGGTCGAATTAGAAGGAGAGATCCAAATTGCATCTTGAGGACTCGACCAGTTGAGCTTGGGTGCTACAGCTCCAAACTCATCAATCACAGCCTGGACCTTAGGATGAAAATCGTCCAGTTTGGAGACATAAGAGTCCAGCTCTTCATCGTCGTCTGAATACTCCTCAAAGACGCCACCGTCCGATCCATAACTGGTCTTTTCTTCGTCAGGCAGAACAACACCGTCTTCGCTCAAGTAATTGACGAAATCCTCAGGAAGAGGCTTGATGATCCGGGTCTTGGGTGTGATGGCCTTGTAGAGCTTGTACCAGGCCGAAAACTGGCAGTTGAGGAGATGTTCTCGTGTCAGAGTCAATGTCGTGGTATCGTCCACCTTGGTTTCCTGGTCCTTCTTATCAGTAATGATCATGTTGTGCAACGCTCAAGTAGCTGTAGATCGCTTACATCCATATCTCAAACAATTATCTTTCCTCATGCAGGCTGTCTGGGCAACCATGCAAGTCTAACCACGTGAGTCGCCACTACCAACACGTCTTCTTCCAGAATGTTCCATGTTGACTTTTCGCAAGTTTAAGAGGTCACCTGTCTCCTCACCCCCCGTAATACCAGCTCTATCACTTTACTTTCCCCTTGCCACCATCTCCGCCGCCTCCAGACACGCCTCACAACTGTTACCCTACCGAACACCAAGAAAATCGCATAGCCAAAAGCTAATCACCCAAAAATCACCACTACACCTGTATATCCGACACAATGAGCGTTCCTACAGGCACCAAATCCGGATTCAAGAACAAGGAAAAGCCTCTTGAGGTTCGAAAGAGCAACATTCTTGCTGCTCGAGGTGAGTATCTTTTGGTTGGATGCTTTTGGAGGCAGATTTGCCGTCCAGACCCGATTTTTCGTCGTCATACTAACATATAGCCGTGGCTGATGCTATCAGAACCTCCCTTGGTCCCAAGGGTATGGACAAGATGGTGAGTATCTGGAGGGAAGGAGCTGTTCAAGTTCCAATTCGATTGTGGCGATTCTGCGTGACCTAGGGGTTCGACATCGCATGTGGAATCAGGTGGAAGGAGTGGATGTGTGCAGGAATGATTCTGGCGATGAGGGACAATGAGGCGTTATTTTTGGTTTTCCCTGATGACGCCGTCTAGTTTGTCACACAATTGTTGAATTGCCCCTGTTACGTGTACTTAACACGTTTCAATATGCCGCCTGAACATGGAGGTGCCATCACACAGTCCAAGGGGGTTGCAGGACAAGTGGGATGTTCTGCCCTACGCCATGGCGTTCACTGAAGCAGCCATGAATCGCTCGTACTCCGAGATGGATTACACGTTCCCACACCCAACTAACCCAGATCCAAACTGCACGAGGACAGGTGATCATCTCCAACGATGGTAACACAATTCTCCAGCACATGGCCGTCATGCATCCTGCTGCCAAGATGCTGGTCGACCTCTCTGCCTCCCAGGACTCTGTCGCCGGTGATGGTACCACATCGGTTGTTATTCTGGCCGGATCTCTTCTCGGTGCTGCCGACAAGCTGCTTAAGAAGGGTATCCATCCCTCTATCATCGCCGACAACTTCCAGCGGGCCGCCCAGCGAGCCGCCAAGGTGGTCATGGACATGTCCAAGCCCATCGATCTGAGCGATCGAGAGACTCTTATCCGAGCTGCCTCCACCTCGCTCAACTCCAAGATTGTCTCTCAGTTCTCTTCCACCCTGGCTCCCATGCTGGTGGACGCTGCCCTCCAGGCTGCCAAGAAGACCCCCGAGGGCGGTCTGACCCTGGACCTCAACGACATCCGAATCATCAAGTCTCTTGGTGGGACCATCGAGGACACTACTCTGGCCAACGGTCTGGTGCTCAACAACTACGCAGTCAAGAACGCCGGTGGCCCCTCGCGCATGGAGAAGGCCAAGATTGGTCTCATCCAGTTCCAGCTCTCGGCCCCCAAGCCCGACATGGAGAACCACATTGTCGTCAACGACTACCGACAGATGGACAAGATTCTCAAGGAGGAGCGACAGTACATTCTTGGTCTGGCCAAGGCCATCAAGAAGTCCAAGTGCAACGTGCTGCTGATTCAAAAGTCCATTCTGCGAGACGCCGTCTCCGAGCTGGCTCTGCACTTTTTGGCCAAGCTCAACATCATGGTGATCAAGGACATTGAGCGAGACGACATTGAGTTCATCTCTCGATCTACCGGCGCCAAGCCCGTGGCTGACATTGAGGCCTTCACTGAGGACAAGCTCGGCTCTTGTGACCTGGTTGAGGAGGTTGAGTCTTCTGGCTCCAAGACCGTTCGATTCTCTTCTCGAGAGGGATCCAACACCGTCTCCATTCTTGTTCGAGGAGCCAACGATCTGGTCATCGACGAGACTGAGCGATCTCTGCACGACGCCCTGTGTGTCCTCAGATCGCTATTCCGAGTTCCTGCCCTTGTTCCTGGTGGAGGAGCCTGTGAGGTTCAGGTTGCACAGGTCATTGGCAAGGAGTCTCGAGCCATGGACGGCGCTTCCGCCATCTGTTACGAGGAGTTCTCCAACGCCATGCTGGTCATCCCCACCACTCTGGCCGAGAACGCTGGTCTCAACCCGGTCAACGTGGTGACCGAGCTGCGAGTTCGACACGAAAAGGGCGAGGTCAACGCCGGTATCTCCGTGCGACGAGGTACGTCCATCATGGTTGAGGAGCATGTCATTCAGCCCGCATTGGTCACCACTTCGGCCATCACTCTGGCTGCCGAGTGTGCCAAGGGTCTGCTCAGAATTGACGATATCGCCTTTTCCAGATAAATATAGAGGGTATTTAGAGTATGGTATGAATTTGTTATGAGAAGTGGAAAAGTAGATTGGTTGTATTGATGTAATTAGGAGTGTGGGTGAACCAAACTCGAAGGACACTATTGGTTGCGTAGGTGCCAGCTAAATCTTTTTGTCCTCTGCCGTGTACGAATAAACAACCACGGTTATGAAATGCTATGTATTACAAGTAGATATATGCTGTTTAATCCTCCTCTTCTAGAGTCTTGCCCTCCTTCTCCAGTCTCCAGATTGGAAGACCCACGGTCTTGGGGCTCTTGATGTGAATGGTCTTTGTAGATCGGGCTCCTCCGTCCACGAGATTGTCGACAATGTTGTTTGCGACTCGATGCGAGTTTTCCTCGATCTCTTTGGCAGTGTTGTCGGGGAGGTATCCGACCAGTGCAGTCAGGTTAACAGCTCCTTGTTCGCATGCCATTGATCTGGGCAGAGTGACCGAGGTGGATCTGAGAAGTCCTCTGACCTGTGCCTTGACGTAGTCAGGATCGGCAAACATGTTGGCGTCTCTTGCATCGTCTTCTTTTCCGGGCTGGATGAATCTGATGGGGAAGGGTTTGGCCAGGTGTCGCAACGAGATCTTCTTGGATAGTCTATCGTAGCACTCCACAACCTCCTCGTGGATTCGGGAGTCGGCGACGATCAGATCAAAGTCCTTTCCGACTGAAAGGGGGTCCTTTCGAAGCTTGGGCCGGAACTTCTTGACCGAAATGATATCGGCAAATGTGTCTTTGGTGCTGGCTTCCTCGCCCTGGAAGATCTCGGCGTACTTTGCAGTTGGATGGGGTACGATGAGCAGGATCTTGGCCTGGGATATCGACTTGTGGATCTTGTGGTGCAACGGAATCACGTAGGGAACCGAGATGTTGTTCATACCTCGCTGTCCTGGCACTCTGACATTGGTTTTGGGGGTTGTGGTGACGGTCAGGTGAACGGGAATTCTCTGATTGGGGTCCTCGCTGAGCTCCTGTTTGGCGGACTTGAACAGGGCCTTGATGGCCGGCTTTTGCGTGAGTTTCATCTTGTCTCTGGTGGTCTGGATTCTTTCGTCATCTTTCGAAAATATTCGAGACGCGCATGTCAGCTGCGTGGATTAGGGTATGGGGGGACTGCAGTCAGAATTCAATGTCGTTAAACATTAGTTGGAATTAGTTGACGAGAATACTTAGCTTCGAACGCTAGACCAAGACATTGTTATGAGAGCCAACTTGGGGACATATAGTCAGGGTGGAAAGGTGAGAGATGGTGGCGAGAAATGCGGGTGTCAATCCGGATCACGCGACCAGTTGCAAAATCAAGCAACACGTGATCGACGACAACCAATAGATGTCGCCAGAGCAATAGTTACCACTTCACACCATACACCATACAACAGTCGCCTTCACCTTTTGTCCTCTCCATAGAGAGGCGTACAACTCATCACGGTAAATTAGAGTATGGAAGCAGCTAAGATGTAGCAAGGTGTGGTGGGGGGCTCACGTGAGACAGTGTTGAACAGGTTATAATGGCTGCTACTGCTTCCTTGTTGACATTGAACAAGCGTCCCTGCCTCTGTCAAAAGCAGCTGCTATCACTGCGCACATCCACACAACGCACCTTGGCACACACACATACCGCCGTTGGGAGAGGCACATTTTTAGGATAATTAAACGGCCTCCCAGTCCCACTCCCAATAACAAGGTTTTGAGAGGAGTTACCCGGAAAAGTTTTCATCTACAACACTCCTTCCCATCTACCCAAGGTCGATATTACCCGGACTCGTTTCGCGAAACGCGGTTTTTGGACAGATACAGGAAAACGCAAAACAGTGTACGCGACGAGCACACCACGTGATACAGCGCCAGACCCAACCAGACCACAACAGCACACTCACATCCACACGTACCACCACCCACAAGATGCCCAAGGAGGGTAAGCCCGCGCAGGAAGGCGCACAGGCCCTGCTGGATCTCCAAGACGACGGCAAGGACGTTCGCGGAGGCGCAGCCCACAAGGACGGCAAGAAGGCGAGCGACTCCACCAACAACAACAACAACGCCAACGCTGCCAACAGCAGTAGCAGTGGCAACAACAACAACACCAAGGATGACGTGGGCGAGGAGACGGTCGAGGGAGCCCTGATGCATTTGGTGCGGTTCACCCAGGACGAGGAGAAACGCGAAAAGGAGAAGCCTGGAGTTGGCGTTGCAGTTGGCAACAACAACGGAGGAGCCCCTGGTGGCCAGCAGCAGCAGCAACAACAACAACAACAGCAGCAGCAACATCAGCAGTATGAGGATATTGCCCATTACGGAGAGTTCCTGAACGATAACTCGGACACGCCGTGGAACCAGAATCTCTTTTCGGAACAGTTTGCAGTTGCGGCGGCCACGGCGGCCGGCGAGGGAGACTTCCAGGAGAAGTTCAACAAGGAGTTCAGCAAAGAGTTCAACAAGGAGTTCAGCAAGGACGAGTTCAACGAGATGGTGGCGGCCGCGGCCGTGGAAATCGGATCTGGAGGACCTCCTCAATCCGGTGCTGGCGCAGAGTCCGACGCCACGGCTCATGGCCGGAAACGAAAGCGTCAAAAGACGTCCCTCAACCCCAAACAGGATCTCAACGTGGATCCCGTGTTGGAAGGGCTCGGAGAGGCCGTCAAGGGAGGAGATAACCTGCTTCTGATGGACGATTTCCGACGAACAGGAGTTCCTGGACACCCTCATGATCACCCGGTCACCTCACGTGACTATATCATCCCTCCTGAATCCCTGGTCGGCATGAGAAACACCACCAACACCCCCAAGGTGGCTGCTTCGAAACGGCCTAACTGGACCGGCGACGGTTCGGAGTCTGGAGGAGCTTTCACACCCGAGGAGATTGAGAAGCTGGAAGAGTACATTGAGGGTTACTGCCAAACGCACGTGTGGGACCGAGAGATGCTCTGTCAGCGAGTGTGGTCCAACGAGCGTAAAAAGGACCATTTCTGGGACTCCATGGCCGGCGTTCTGCCCCATCGAACCCGTGCTTCTGTATATAAACACGTTCGACGAGCATATCACGTGTACGAGACGCGTGCCAAGTGGACCCCGGACCAGGATAAGCGGCTTGGAGACCTTGTTGGCGAAATTGGACCCTGTTGGAAGGATATCGGACAGATCCTCAACCGAATGCCCGAAGATTGTCGAGATCGGTGGCGAAACTATGTCAAGTGTGGCGAGAACCGAGCTTCTCACAAATGGACCGCATCGGAAGAAAACCGTCTCTACGAGATTGTTCGAGATATGTTGAGTGCCCAGGGAGAGGTTGGGGGCAACATCAACTGGACCGCTGTTTCCGAACGCATGGCCGGAACCCGATCTCGAATTCAGTGTCGATACAAGTGGAAGAAGCTGAGTAAACGGGGTCCCAACCACCATGCTGCTCTTACCATGACCACTACCGATCATCAGGTGTTCCTCAAGCATCTCGAGGTCAACGACTACGCCTCCGAGGAGCAGATTGACTGGCAAACCATTGCTGCCATGGACTCCCGAAATCTCTGGGCCGCCAGTGATCTTCAGGAGGCCCTGGAGCGACTCAAAAAGGACGTGTCAGACTGGGACTCGCGAAGTTTCAGAGAGAACATCCACCTTCTGGCCAAACGGGCCGCCGACGGAGAGAACCTGGGCCAGTCGCAGCTGCCCGGACAACCACAACAGCTTCCCGGTGCCCCCATGGCCGGAGCTCCGATGCAGGGACAGCCATTACCGGGCCAGCAACTACCGGGTCAACCCATGCCTGGCCAGCCGTTACCGGGTCAGCCGCCCCACGGCCATGCCCACGACGACGCCACCGGCATCAAAAAAGACAACAGCAAGGAGTACGAGATGCCGTCGTTCAACTGGCACCAGTTGGCGGACGCGCAGATCAGTTGAGAAGGAAGGTGGGTTGGCATGCCCAATGTATAATAGATTAGGAGACTTCGGTGTGTATTATTATTATTATTATTATTATTATTATTATTATTTTATTAATCAGTGTGCCAGTAGCTACCAGGTAGGTGAGAACAGCGACCAGTTTGTAGATGTGTGATTGTTGGAGCGAAGTAAGATCGGGGGCTTGATTGCGCCGACATCACAGCGATATAATCCACAGCAGCTTTGTACAAGCACAACCGAAGGAGCAGCATTTATTGCCAGGCACTGGATGTTGAGGTCGTCGTTCCCATCGTTGATCCAACATGGCGGTGTGAACACCTAACTGAACTTGCAGGATGAACCTCTGGAAATACAGCCTTGTATACGTAACAGCTGAACGAACCTGTACTCTGATGAACGAACTCGACATTCACAAGAAACCAGACTGCTGGAGTAGCTACATGGGCCCAAGAGGAGACAGACACTTGCTGAGGCTTAGGAAGACAAGCACAACTATAGCAGACGGGTACAGACTATCGGGCTATATGCACCAAGGTGGCGTCTATCAGATTGACGACTGTGCTCAGGCGCTGAAACGACGCAACGCACCCCCATCTGTGGCAAACCCACAACGACAAGTGAATATGAAAAGTATACCATCCAACGCGTCTTCTCGCGCTCATTCGGACGGTACGGAAATATCCACTCTTTGAGGTCAGTTATCTACTTGTAGATATGTAACTACCAGTGTGAGTTCAGCCAGTGGGGCACCCATTGGCAAAGTCGAAAAACGTGTATGCCTGCGACAACTCGGATGTACTGAGAAGGGTGCGTACCATTCGATTCAGCAGAGAATGGGGATTACAATGAAATGTTTATATCAAGTAGAAACATCACAGCCAGCATGCCGGTAAAGCCCTGTACCCTTTGATGTTCATGGTCTGTACCGGTATACAGGTGTGGACGCGCTGATAACAGAGTGCACTTTTCTCCGTCACGTCTGGTAGTAACTGTTCCTCATCACAATGTTAGCACTTGATCCACCGATGATATTTCCTTGCACTCTCGCTAGACCACACTCTACAACATGGACACCCTACGCATCTCATTAAGCTTGACGATTTTTAATACAATATCTTACTAGATTTTTTCAAGTTTAGAACTTGGAGAAGGCCTTGTTAGCCTTGCCGGTGGCAGGCAGAACTCGGAGAACGTTGAATCGAACGGTCTTGGAGAGAGGTCGGCACTGACCAACGGTAACCATATCACCGGCCTCAACTCGGAAGGCGGGAGAGACGTGAGCAGCGAGGTTCTTGTGTCGCTTCTCGTATCGGTTGTACTTGGGGATGTAGTGGAGGTACTCTCGTCGGATGATGATGGTTCTGTGCATTTTGGTGGAGACAACCTTTCCAGTCAGGATCTTGCCTCGGATGGAAATGTCACCAACAAAGGGGCACTTCTTGTCAATGTAGTCACCGGTAATGGCGGCCTGGGGGGTCTTGAAACCAAGACCGACCTCCTTATACCATCGCTTGGTCTTTCGGTTGACCTTGGACTTGGCGTTCTGGAAGATGTGAGGTTGCTGAGTTAGTGGTGTTCAAACAATAAAACGGGCTCTGTCTGCCGTGTTGCAACGAGTGTGTGTTGTCCTCAAACCGTGGTCGTATCCTTCAGCCTCAGGTGGCTGTACTACCCCAACTGGCCACCCATGTCTCATGTCGTGTGATCTCAAATCAATAACCAGGGCCACCAAAGGACCACGTTGTAGCTCGTCGGTTGCACTCGTTGCTCAGCAATTAACAGCTCCTCCTGTCAACAATTCCCTGACTCACCTTCTGGAAAGCTCGCTCGTTCTGGACGTGAAGCTCGGACATTTTGCTGGTCGTACGTTGTTCGGGAGAGGAGAATGCAAACGATGATTTTCAAACTAGAGTGTGCGAGTCTAAAATTTTGCGTCATCACGTGCGGGTTGGGACTTTGTGACTGTCAAATCCAAAACGGGACATGGCGGCGTTTGAAGTCTATTGTCCAACAGTGTGGGAGGGAAATAAGGTTTCGGTTAGAGGAAGTGGACGTTAAGTAGTGAGGCTTGGTAGTTGACGACAATAGTTAACAGATTAGTTGACTTGTAGGTGGACAATGGAGGGCATGTTTTCTACAACAGTTCCATGATATCTACTGTGGACGCGATAAGACGTTATTCGAACGCAACACCGCTCACGCTACTACTTGTACATCTGACACTGCATAAAGTGTGTCATGTATCACGTGCCAGATGAGACTGTTCATACAGTAATGTCCCTGTCCGGTCGTCGAAAGTCAAAGTCGTGGGACGCTGATGAGCGGACATATCCGAGTGTGTTAACGTGCACGTGACCATATCGTATCTTTTCGATCGCGTTATGGTCGCGTGACCAAAATGTCACATGAGACGCGAAACAGACACTCGACCTATTCCTCCCCCCACTCCTCCACCCTTGAACCTAGATAACAGGAAAAAGCGCACAGTAGATACGAAGCCACAGTTTCTAAAATGGCTCGAGTCGAAGTAAATTGGTAGGTTGTGGAATCATCCAACACCAAATATGAAGACTGCATCGCCACATTCGACTTCTTCATCAAGTTCTGTCGGTTTGATGGACTCATTATCTTCGACCGATTCAGCTTCAACACTACCACCATACATAACCCCTGCACCGACATCTACACATACAGCTGCCATTTTGATGGCTTCGGCAGCTTCGGCAAGGGTTGGAATAGTCGAGATAGAGGCAGACTACACACTCCCTGCTCTGCTCATGTGCATCAGTGTTCCGTTCTTCATTTTTGGGGTTTGGGGTATGTTGAAGGGTGAGACCGGGGAGGGTGGTGATTCCGGAGAAGCTAGCGAAGTGAGCGATGAGTTCGCCGGGCAAAAGGAAGAGATTTGAGTGTTCGACGATAGTGTGCTTGGCTACAACAGATAGTGCGTGTAAGTGTATCTCTGAAGCACATCCCCAAGGCTTGGGATGACTGTCAGTAGAACTGGTTCGTGCTACAGTTCTGTGCCTGGTACAAGTACATCCGTAATCACCAGTGTGTAATAGTACAAATACCAATAGCTCGAATCGCTCCTACTCGTTCGGGCTCTAACGTTACGGTGCAACTCACTGCCGCCAAATGATCCAAAGCATGAAAGAAGCAGACTATATTAATCCGTGCCTTTCATTTCGTCTAACGGTAATATTCGAGGTCCCCCCTTCTTGCTCTGTATTGGTAATGCAGCAGTTCGCGTAGATAGACTTTGATGGTGGATAATGAGCGGAGGAGTTTTCAGGGATGTTGTTTGAGTGATATTTGTTAGTAACCAGATCAAAATGAAGTGTTTAATCAAATAAGCAAGTCAATTCGACCTGACTCATTGATTTTTCTTGCCGTTGCAGAGAGTGTAGAGTGTAGTGTGGCTATGGTGTGTCCATTCGCTGACAAACGGATCGGCCCGTCCCTTGCACCAAACATTGTACATCACTCAGTACAAATTTTAGATCGTAATGTAGGCAAAAACCCATAGCGTTGAATTATCCAGAACAGTATAATATCATCTACATCGCTTACTTGTCGATAATACCTCCGAGTGCGTTTTGCGGAAACTCCGACAGTACGTAAAAGTTGGCTGTTATGGACTCTAAACGAGAGCTACTGTAGGTTCCAGAGCCTTTCCAGAGCTGAGAGTAATTCAGTCATGACAAATTAAATTGTATTATCGAGCTGGGCTTCGTTTACTCTGGATCAATAGTCGTGTTGATGATGAAGGAGGCCATTCAGTGGTGGCGACGTTACTTGAAACGACGTGGACGAATCAGTCCATCGACGTAACCAAACACTCAACAAAATCGTCAACCTACTTGGCACTCCACAAGCAACTACATAGCACACCAAGGCCTAGTTTTTGGCCTAGGCACCAGCCAAGTCCACACAGGACCAGCCAATGACAATTCCCCATCACTGCTTGGTAATTTCGACTCTGAACTACGGCACGTATATGCCGTCTAGATTCTCTCGTACCCGTATTGTACTCACAGTAGTGTATCACTCATCAGGCCCTTGGAGGCTAGTTAGTTCTAAGGGGCTTACTAACAGGCGGTCTAGACCCTTCTCTCGACACTCACCTGTTTTTCCTGCTTCGGTGCGTTACAGAAGTACGATCCAGTAATGACATGTTGCTGTGCGAAACGAGCAATCAACCGAGCCGAATCGTGAATCCAATGACACACAAACACGTCAAAACAGCTCTCCTTTCTGTGGCTCAATACCACCCTGCGCTAGCTCCGGTTCCTGAGTCGTCACTCTCCTTTCTACTCCACGTGGCTGAAGTCTTCCGTGTTGGTAGCCACAACGTTGGATGCGAATAAACTCGGCCAATGAGAGGCCCGGCTATTTTTCTTACGGGCCTAGAATGGATTAGGTTGAGAGTTTGGCGCACCCCACGAAGTTTGAATGGCGGGTGAGGGAGGCGGAGAGGGGGTTGATGTAGGCCATATGGCCGGGTTTGAGGCCGAGATCGAGTTAGTGGACGTGATCATCGAGCCCAAAACACGCAATTGAGGCAAAAAAACGGCGCTTTTCCTCCCACAACAGCCACAGATAGCCACGTTGTGTAATCCTAAGCTTAGCCTTGCCACTGTAACTTTCGGGTGGTGGTGTGTTTGCTGGGATGGAACCGAGTCTTGACATCAGACACCGTAGTGGTACAGTAGCATCTACCCCTTGAGCCCACGCTTCGCACATGACAAATACTCACATGTGGAAGGCATCTCGTGCAGACTCCCGCTACTTATACACACTCTAGTGGTGCAGGTTGAGTGTGGTCATGCCATGTTACTGTGTGCGTCCCGACCAAGTAAGATAGTGCGCGTGTGAAAAGAAAGCCTGATGTCGATGGCTATAATAGATGAGGTAATGTAGGTAGGAGGGGGAGAGGTGGAGACAGAGCCTCTATTTATACGTGCGAGATTCACCTGAAATCATCAAACACATCGCCACACGCTCAATGTCACGTCTAGAAGAATAGTACCGCCCCACAACCACTCTGGACTTGCCATCATCCTCTCTGTCGCAACACAAAGCAACCCCTCACCTGCATAATGTAAGGTAAGACTGCCTGGCAGAAACCTAACCGCCCCCACTATATATAACCAGTGGAGGGCCGCAGAGTTCGGGCTCTTTTCCTTCTTACCACACACACACACACACAAGATGCGATCTTTCCGAGCAGTTCGTAACTTCTCCACCACCGCCAAGCGACTCAGCCAGGCCCCCAAGGCCTCCACTCCTAACGCCTCCTCTGGCAACGGCTTTGTGATTGCCTTTGTGGCTGCCGCCGCTGGAGCCGGTGCTTACTACTACTACGCCAACTCCCCTGCCGCCAAGGTCGAGACCTTCAACGCCACCAAGGCCGACTACCAGAAGGTGTACGACGCCATTGCCGACAAGATGGTCGAGGACGACGACTACGATGACGGATCCTACGGCCCCGTTCTCCTGCGACTCGCCTGGCACTCGTCCGGTACCTACAACAAGGATGACAACAAGTTTGGATCCTCCGGAGGTACCATGCGATTCCAGCCCGAGGCTTCCCACGCCGCCAACAACGGTCTTGGCAACGCCCGAGACTTCCTCAAGCCCATCCACGAGAAGTACCCCTGGATCTCCACCGGTGATCTCTACACTCTCGGTGGTGTCACCGCCGTCCAGGAGCTCGGTGGCCCCATCATCCCCTGGAAGCGAGGCCGTGCCGACGAGCCCGTCTCCAACTCTCCCCCCGATGGATCTCTTCCCGACGCCTCTCAGGGTGCTACTCATGTTCGAAACGTTTTCAACCGACAGGGCTTCAACGACCAGGAGATGGTTGCTCTGATTGGCGCTCACGCTCTTGGCCGATGCCACAAGCAGAACTCTGGCTTCGAGGGCCCCTGGACTTTCTCCCCTACCATGTTCACTAACGACTTCTACAAGCTTCTGCTCGACGACAAGTGGCAGTGGAAGAAGTGGGACGGAAACCCCCAGTACGAGGATGTCAAGACCAAGTCTCTCATGATGCTGCCCACCGATATGGCTCTTGCTACCGATAAGAACTTCAAGAAGTGGGCTGTTGCCTACGCCAAGGACCAGGATCTCTTCTTCAAGGACTTCTCTGCCGCCTTCTCCAAGATGCTCAACAACGGTGTTGACTTCCCTCAGGGAACTGAGGTCTGGGAGTTCAAGCCCAAGAACGCCTAATTCTGGAATTCGGCTATTTAGAAGAGTGCTTGCGCTCGATTAATGTATTGTAACTTATGCTTTGATTCAGGGTTCGGCCAAGCTTTCTGCAAGGGCCCTTATCTTATCCGACAGATGGTTAGAACTGTATCTACCCCTGAGAGTAGCGATTTTGAGGCGGTGTACAATTCTTCATGTACTGTACAAGTATGGGTGTTGGCACTGTAGACACATTGAGTCGGAATTTAGCACGACTCGGAAAGCATCGTGCTTCGAGTATTTTGCCGGTGTCTCTCTTGGAGCAGCTATAAGGAAGCCATTATAGTCTCGTAGTGGCAGAAGTAGCTGGCTGTAAACGTCAGTCTTAAAAGTACAAGCACTTGTACAGTACAAGTAATTGTACAAGTACAAGTATTTTCAAACGGTCAGCTACTCGCGATAGATCCAGCCGTTCATTTATAGCAGTTCAGTGATTGGGTACATATGTACTTCTAACTGGGGTGTTCTAATTCCAGGAATGCTGCCGACGTCCTTGCTACAAACATCGTGACCAATTCTAATCGTGGCGACCATTCGTACCCTCAGGAGCGATAATAAAGAGTGGAAATCATTGCTAGACCACCACTCGTACCGTACTTGTAGTAAAATAATTGTGCTTTTGTCTATGGTTATAGCCTGTAAATCACTCTTCGACTTATTAGTTGAGGTTGTTACACATAGTCCAGCTTTAGTTGAACAGCTACTTAGACAACGACAGTCAACAAGACGAGCCAAATCCCTCATCCAGAGAATTTCGGCTCCCAAATTTAAATCAGATCAAAAGGATAGCTTAATTAATCACCAGACACCTTCATATATGTAATCCCCCTTCAACTCCTTACTTTCACATCTTTCACCACTCCTCCATGGCTGGTGAACATGGTCCCATTCAGTCAAGGCAATTTAGGTTTCCACGCGATAGGACGTTGCCTTAGAACGCTTGGACAGCGAGCTACAATACTGTATTAGCAGGCTTATAGTGAGGAAGTAGAAGTTCAATTTTTCCTCTTACTAGCAAAAGGAATCAATTTCCACTTTCAAAATTTCGAAATCCTCACCCCATAATCCGAAATAACACCCCCCTCCCTTGGCCTCATTTTCAGCCCTAACCCTACATCACCACCAGCGGCAACCTTGAAAACATACATCACCACTCTGCAGAAGTATTCAGCACGACATCAATCTACAATGGACGAAAACATGACGGATGCGACCAAGTCGCCGCCTCAGCCTTCGTCCGTGGACACGGCGTTTGTCGCCAATTTTTTCGAGCTCGACGAACACACTGTCCAGCAACTACCGGATAGTTTGTCTCACAAGTTGGCTTCTCAAGCCCAGAAGTTCGAGCTTCTCAAGAGTGAAAAGATGATGGCAGAGGTGAATTTCGGTGAGTACGAACGGGCTGGCAGAACGAATGTCTTGTCAGTTTTGAAGGGCACAACATGTTGAATGCATCAGCTAACACAGAACAATCAACACACAGTCTCAACTCGAAGCTGAAGACTATCAAATCACAGCTTGTTCAGGCCAAGGAGACCGAAGACGAATTGACGTCGGAAATCGCCACTCTCAAGGCCGACGCAAAGTCGTTTGAAGAGGCCAAGCAGTCCATGGATTCCGCTTCCGAGCGATCTGGAGCTGTTGTCGAGAGTCTGAGAAGCGACATTGCTTTGCTTGAAAGCGAGAAGCGACGTCTGCTGGAAAGTCTGGAGTCTCGGGGAGGCGACTTTGTGTCCCTTCGAGCGGATCTCGAGGCTGCTCAGGGCAAGAATGGCGAACATCGACGAGTGATTGTGGAGCTGGAGGCCCAGGTGCAGAAGGAACACGCGGCCGTGCTGCAGGCGCGGTTCAAGGAGGAGCAGCTCAAGCAGGAGACACAGCAGCTGAAAAAGAGCAACGCATGGCTAGACGAGGAGCTCAAGGCCAAGCAGGAGGAACACAGCAGCTTTCGACGGGATAAGGCGCAACTGGTGGCCCGATTACAGGCCGAGGTGGAGCAGACGGCGGCCGAGAGAGACGGACTACGTGCTTCTCTGGATACCGCTCGATCAAGCAACAACACTGTGTCTGCCAAGGTTGACGAACTGTTGACTCGAAACAAGCAGTTGCAGGATGCCGCAGCGGTGGCCGAGGAGAACTTCCGACGAGAAATGTCTGCTCAGAAGCGACTGGCAGAGCTGTACGAGAAATCAGCCAGTGATGCCAAGGCTCGAGTCAATGAGCTGGAAAATGGAGGAAATGCGAAACTGCGGGCTGCAGTGGAGGAGGAGCGAGCAAAGAGTGCGTCTCTGGAGGCCAAGCTCGAGGCTGTTGAAAAGCAGCTTCAGGATCTTCATGGCGCATCAGGATCGTCGCCGTCTTTTGCGAACGGAACCCCCGCTCCTTCCACTCCTCTTCGTGGAGGGCTTGTGGCTGGTGGAGGTAGAGACGTCACTCCCTTCTCTCCGTCTGCCAAGATTGTTTCTGAGCTGAACCGGGGCGGAATCTCGCTGGTCCAGCTCTACGCCGACTACCAGAACGTGTGCAAGCGTCTTGAGAAGGAGCGAAGCCGTAACGACGAGCTGCAGGGCGACTTTGACCGGCTCCTGGAGGAAATGGAGCAACACACGCCCGCCATTCTCGCTGAGCGAGACGAGTGCAAGCGTCTGGAGGGCGAGCTGGTGCAGCTGAGTGTACAGCTTCAGGAGGTGTCTGAGTCACGTGAAAAGTTGGCTGCAGGCACAGAAAAGGCCGAGGTGGCAGCTCGAGATGGACAGCGAGAGCTCAAGCTGTTGCAACAGCAGCTGGGAGACGCTTCTCGACAGATCCAGCATCTGCTTGTGCAGCAGAAGATGCGGGAGGGCAACTCTGGTCCTCTCACGGTTGCCGAGCGAGACGCTCTGAACGGCATGCTTTCCGGCGAGCTGGACGTGTCTGATACCGACCGGGTCATCAGTGAGCGTCTGGTCGTGTTTGCCGACATCATTGGCATGCAAAAGCAGAATGAGCGGCTGTTGAAGATCTCTCGAGAGCTTGGACAGAAGCTGGAGGCCAAGGAGGCCGAGACTCGAGACAAAATGGCCAACGTGGAGTCTGCGGCCATTCAGGAGGCCCACGATGCTCTTGAGTCCGTTGTGGGTGACATGGAGCGTCTTCAGGGCCGATTCGAGGCTGTTTCTCGAGAACGAGACATGTTCCGACGCATTTCCGGCGACAAGGAGAATGGTGGAGTGGGGCCCAACGCTGTTATTTCCGCCACTACTACTACAGATGCCGACAGTTCTATCGAGGCTGAGTGGAACGCCTACAAGACAGAGACTAATGCTACAATCAAGTCTCTCAACTCTCAGATCACATCTCTGTCCGACGAGCGACACAGTCTGCAGATCAACCTGTCCAAGGCCGAGTCCCAATGTGTTCTTCTCGGCGAGCGTCTCCAGAATCTCAAAACCAACAGTGAGACTACTCGACAGGAGCGAGAGCAGCTTCGACAGCGAGTCGAGCAACTCCAGGAGGCTGCCACTCGTCAGGAGATTCGAACCCAGACTGCTACCGAAGATGTGGTGGCTGCTCGATCTACCTGTGATCAGCTTCGGGGCGAGGTTTCCAATCTTCAGGCTGAGAAGCGGGTGTGGAAGTCCATTGAGCAGCGTATTTCCAAGGACAACTCTGAGCTGATGGACGAAAAGACCCGCCTGAATGGTGTCATTGCGCAGATGCAGGTCACCGAGTCAGAGCGGTCTACTCAGGAGGGAGAGTCTCGAAAGCGGCTTGTTTCCCAGCTGGAGGCTCTGGAGCAGAGCAAGGGCTCCACTGAAAAGCAGCTCGAAGAGGCTCGAGGAGAGCTCAAGAAGGTGTCTGATCGACGAGACATTGAGCAGGTGCAGTACCAGGAGCGAGTCGATGCTCTCAACAAGGAGACTGGTACTGCTCGAGAGCACCTGGCCGTTGCCAAGGCTGAGGTTGCTTCTCTCAAGGAGCGAAACGCTGGTCTGGAGAGCCAGGTGACTTCGTTGACCCAGCAGGTTGCTGTTTTGCAGCAGCAGAACGAGGGCGATGAGGCCACCCAGCTTGGTCGACTCAAGAGCGAGCTTGCTTCTGCTCAGAACGAGCTCTCTACTGCCAAGTCTGAGCTGGCCTCTGCCAACGCTCAGGTCGAGCAGTTCAAGGGTCTTGCTCAGGCTGCCGAAGAGGGTCTGGACAACATGGTTGCTTCTCACGACGAGTACAAGAAGTCAATTGAGGCCCAGTTGGAAACCCAGACTAAGTCTGTGGCTGGTCTGGAGGAGCAGAACAAGGTGCTCTCCGAGGAGCTCAAGCATGCTCAGGGAGAGATTGATGTTCTGCAGCGACAGGAGGGCGAGCAGATTGGTGCTGTTATCAACGAAAAGAAGGAGCTGCTCTCTCAGATCGAGTCTCTCAAGGCTGAGAACTCTACACTGTCTTCCCAGACTCATGAGCTGAAGAGCCAGCTTCAGGAGACCACTGTCAACTGCTCCACTTACCAGTCCAACTACGAGACTGAGCTGGTCAAGCATGCGGAGGCCGCCAACTCTCTCACTGCCCTTCGATCTCAGTTCAACGAGGTCAAGACCCAGATTGCAGTGTCTGCTGCCGAAGCCAAGTCGGCCAAGGACCAGCTTGAGTCTGCTTCCGACTCCTGGGAGTCTCAGAAGACTGCTCTGGAGGGTGAGGTTGCCAAGCTCAAGTCTCGAGTTGACGATGTTGTTTCTCAGAACAATCTCCTTCTGGATAGTCTCGAGACCAGAAAGTCTGGAGGAGACGCTACTGGTGATTCGTCAACTACTAATACCGATGTCGTCACCTACTTGCGACAGGAGAAGGAAATCATCGAGACCCAGCATGAGCTGGCCATTCAGGAGAACAAGCGCCTTCAGGCTCGACTCGAGCACGTGAGTGTTTCTCTTGATGAAGCTCGTTCCGACCTTGAGCGACTCAAGGCTTCCGTTGATGATGGTGCCAAGTCCGAGTCTGCTCGTCAGGAGCTTGCCGACAAGATGGAGCAGCTCAGCGTGTTCCGAGAGTCCAACAAGACTCTTCGAATGGAGTGCGAGGCTTCCAACAAGGAGGTTTCTCGACTCCAGGCCACCATTTCTTCCTTGGAGGCCAAGCTGGAGCCTTTTGAGAATCAGCTGAGTGACCGAGAGGCTGAAATCGAGGCTCAGAAGGGCGAGATTTCGCTGCTCAAGGAGGACAATGAGCGGTGGAAGGCTCGAACTCAGCAGATTCTGCAGCGACACGAACGTGTGGACCCTGCCGAGTTGGAGAGTGCCAAGAAGGAACTGGAGACCAAGGAGACGGAGCTCGAGGAGGTCAAGAAGGAGTTGGAGGGCACCAAGTCTCGTCTGGATCGACTCAAGGAGGAGGCTAGTCGAAAGCTGAAGCATGCTCAGCAGGCCAAGAATGCTGCTCAGCAAGAGCTTGCTGCTGCCAAGACGGCACTGGCCGAGGCCCAGAAGGAAGGATCAGCTGGCTCTGAGGCCCACACTGCTGAGGTGGACGAGCTGAAGCAGCAGGTTCAGAAGCTGACCACGGATCTCGAACAAGCTTCCACCAAGGCTAACGAGACCCAGACCCAGCTGGAGGCTGCCAACGCGCAGGTTGCCGAGGGCCAGTCCAAGCTCGAGGCTGCTACTGCTCAGGTCAACGAGTCGCAGACCAAGTTGGCTGCTGCTTCTGCTCAGCTTGAGACTACAAAGCAGGAGGCTGCCGCTGCTGCTGGCGAGGCTGCCAAGTACAAGGCTGCCGCCGATGCTAATGCCAATGCCACTGCCGCTGCTTCCACCGAGGCCGTTGCTCAGCAGCCTGCTCCTGCCCAGAACGAGGAGCTTACATCCGAGCTCACTTCTGCCAGATCTGAGATTGAGGCTCTGAAGAAGGAGGTCGAATCTGCTCGAGCTGCTGCTGCCGCTGCTGCCGCTGAGGCCGCCACTAAGACCGCAGAGACAGCTCCTGTTGCAGACGCTTCTACTGAGGCCGCCCCTGCAGTTACTTCTGAAACAGAGACTGCCCCTGCTGCTGCCACCCAGACAGAGCTGGACACCATGTCTCAGAAGATTGCTGCTCTTGAGCAGGAGTTGGCCCAGAAGGAGGAGGAGATCAAGAACGCTCCTATCCCCGAAGCCACTAAGGCCCAGATCGCGGCTTTGGAAGAGAAGGTGGCTCAGCTCGAGACCGAGAAGAAGGCTGTTGAGGACGAGTTGACTCACGTTCGAGAGGAGCTCAAGCAGGTCCAGGAGAATGCCTCCAAGGCTACCGTCGAGGGTGCTCCTCAGTCACCTCCTTCTGATGAAGCTTATAGATTGCAGGTGAAGGAGGAGCTTCTGGCTGAGATCAAGAAGGAGCATGAGGAGGAGATCCAGAAACTGAGAGCCCAATGGCAGGCTCCTCTGGACGAATGGAGAACGAAGATCCGAAAGCAGGCCAACGATAAGGTCAAGAGCAAGATTGAGGCTCTGAACACGGAGTGGCAGGCCAAGATGGATGCTCTGAACACGGAGTGTGAAGAGAAGCTCACCAAGAAGGATGCTGAGATCGACCAGTCCAACCCCGAGTTCCAAGAACGACTCAAGCAGGAGATCGAGTCTGCTCGAGGATCCGAGCGAAAGATGGCTGAGATGCGACAGAAGTTGCTGACCAGTAAGGTGGCCAAGCTTGAGGCCGAGCTCAAGAGTCAAGCCGAGGGCGGTATGGCCGGAGTTCCCACTGCCCCTGCTTCCAGTATCGCTGGTCCTGGTATGGCTGGTCGACCCCAGAGTCGAATTCCCGGCCCTACGATTCGTGGAGGACGAGGTGGCCGAGGAGGACTCGTTCAGCCTCAGCGACCCATGATTGTTCGGCCTGGATCTATCCCTGTTCCCGTTGCTGGCGTCAACCCCTTTGTTCCTGGGGCTGTTCCTGGAGCTACCACTGCTCCTGCTGCCGACAACTCTGGCGTTCCTCCCGGAACTCCTACTGGTCCTGGAGGTGGATCTGCCAAGCGGCCTCTTTCTGGAGAGCAGCCTGATGCCCAGAAGAAGCGACGAGATGATTAGAGCGGAGGATATGAAAATGGAGGGTGGAGATGAGAGGAAATGACAGGTGGTGTATTATTAATGTATTGTCTAATGAATTGTAATTATATGACTTGTAGCTACTTGTACATACTTGTACTTGTATGAGGTTACAGTAATGGGAGAAGAGTACTTGTATTATTGAAGATATTGTATATGCTAAGGAGTGTCTCGAGTGTACTGTACTCGTTTGGAGTAGGCTTCGGTGTAAGACTGAACCGTCCATGCAATGAGTGACTGTAGCTCAACGGCTGCTGACCTTTCAACTAAAGAAGAAGAGCGGCGAAACCGACCATGACCACTGTTCCAGCAACGGCCAGAGAAGCGGCTCCATTGGCATTGGCAGGAGCAGAGGAGGCAGGAGAGGCAGAGGATCCGGCACCAGACTGGGAATTGGCAGCCGCTGAAGTAGAGTCAGCCGCAGCAGCTCCTCCCGGGGTGGCAGCTCCAGAAGAAGCGGTGGCAGAGGCCAGACCGGAAGCCGAGCCGCCGTTCGAAACCTCCTTGTTGCTGGCGGCCTCGGACCCGCTCTGGGGAGTGATGTAGGTTCGAATTGGGTGGATATGGGAGACGGAGGAGTTGGTGGAGTCACCTCCCACTGGTGCTGCCGACGAGGTCACCACGGAGGCAGTAGTGGTGACATTGATGGCACCAGGGGTGATGATGGTATTGATGGGATGGATGGGTGTAAGCGAGAATTCGGCTGACATTTGTGATTGCGTGGGTTGAAAAGGGTCAAGATGTATGAAACTTGTAGTGAGTAGTTTTACGATACTTCCACTCGTACGCTCATAAAGAGATCGACAAAATAATGTTTGCCGTATGTTTTACAGGCGCCCGCTTAAGCGAAAGTCAAAAGCGTTCGGAGAAGTGGATATGGGGAGGGAGAGGAGATGGAAATGAGATTTTTTGCACTTAAGAAGGCGGATAGAGGAGCACATTCGTCCACTGCTTTTTGCACGCTTTTGATAGCTGATTTCGCCACTTTTGTTCGAGCGCAATTTATCGTCCTGCACCTCGAGCAGCTGATTGTGGCGATTAAACTCAATGATGGGGAGGGCTGGAAGGATGATGGGTGGGCAGTGTGAGTTTAGACGGTAGCTAATGAGTAATGGCTAGTCATAAGATAGCAGATACTGGTCTGGTGACTACGGTAGCTGTTTTGGGCTGAACTTCTATGATAGCTCCAATTTTAATCTCTCTATCTCTTTGTCTTGAATAGCTATTCCATTGTTCAGGTGTGCTTACAGCCCTCCCTCAGCCCCATCGTATAATCGCACGGAACGCTCCATGGACCACTGATCTCCAAGCTTCCTCGAAACGGATCTTCACAGAAAAAGTAATGTGTGTTTGTGACTTTGACAATGGCGTTCATCCAATATACTCTACGGAGTTCCCTCACTACGTATATCGAGGATTGAACACGAATGAATAAACACAATCTCTCTGTCGGTCTTCTTTGTTGGCTCCTCGAAGTAGCTTCTTCTCTGCATAATTTTAGCACTGCCGGAATCACTCTATATGCAGTCCTGCACCATAATATCACGAACCTCAAATTACAGACGATGAGATTCTAGAACATTGACACCGCTCCACAGATACCTGTTCCAAAGCGGCTCAGTCCCTCGGTTAATACTCTAATAATATATATTTGTTATACGTTGATGATTTTCGTTTTTTGCTCCCCAATGTCTCTGTCGGACTCTATTTACATGTCCTTCTTGATCTTGGTGACGCGTGGTGCGATGGTGACTCCAGCAACAAGAACACCAGAAAGATACTCCAACACCATCATGAACAGACTCAGACCACTGGCAATGCAGTAGTGCGAGATTCCAGTGCCAATGTCGAGCCACGAACCCTCATCGACAACCAGGTAGAAGAAGTTGAGGGTCAGAATGTCAGAGACACACAGAACCATGGAAAAGAGCGCCGAGGAGGGAACTCCCAGCTTCAAGTTCAAGATACCCAGACAAGCAGACAAGACGGCAAAGGGCACGAGGATCTTGAACATGAGCAAAGCACCCATGGAGAAGGGGTCGAACACGGGGATTAGTCGGTACACCGAGTCCAGAGAGAAGGACGAGATGGAGGCAATGTTTCCAATACCAAAGAAGCCGATCTGGGACATGAAGAAGGTGAACAGAGCCATTCTGAAATCTCCAGGGGTAAGATCAGCTCGGGTCTTGGGGGTTACTCGAGCATCCCGCATCTGGGTCTCCAGCTCAATCCAAACGACAAGGATGGCGAAGAAACAGACGTAGAAGAAGCCCTCCCACGAGATGGTGAGGATGACAAAGGTGGGTCCAAAGGCGAGGAAGATGATGAGCAGACGCAGTCTGTAGTCCTTGGCATCAGAGCCCAAGAAGTGCAGGAAGGGTACAGCCAGGGAAAGAATCAGAGAGATCCATCCTCCAACCTGGGAGAACAAGGGAAGACCGTTTCGAGCAGTAAGAGACTCGACGGACTCCCGAGTAAAGTACATGGTAGCCACGACGAGCAGGATCTGGATGAATAAGATGAAAACCGTTGATGCCGCAAGAGCGAGCTTTCGCTGCAAATAAATAGTGAACACACATCCGATGGCAAGCATGAGGGCACCAGAAAGCAGAATCTGCTCGATGGACTCGACCTTAACAACCTCCAGAAGAGTGAAGGAAGACATGACGGCACACATGATGACCCAGGCAATGGTAGTGGGCCATTCTCGCTTAGCAACAGTGAAGTTGTGCACAAAGGGCCACAGGGTAGCGAGTCCGAAACAGACTGAGAAGATCTCTCGGTGGAAGTATCCGTAAACGATGGCCTCGAGGAGAACTAGAGAGAGGCCGATATCCAAAACGGCAGCAAGAGCAGGAACCTTGGAGGTAGATCGTCGTGCTAGGATAGAAATACCCTCGGCAACAGCAGTTCGACGCTGCAAGACAGCTTCCCAGAAGGCAACGGGGAAGAGGGCGTAGAGGTGGTAGTGAAGAGGTGCCTTCTGGAAGACGAAGAAGCCAGAAAGAATGGCCAAAGCAACGTAGGCAAAGGCCTTGAGAGGAAGAGAGGTGGTAAAGGGCTTGTCTGATTGAACCACGAATGCCAGCAGGTAAGAACAGAAAGCAACTGCAATCCATCCAAAGAATCCAATGGTCACCAGAGTTCGCAAAAACAGCCAGTTGTAGGTCTGCAAGTACTTGAGACCGGTGATGGCATAAGACATGAGTTCCTCAGAAGCCACAATCGACGCCTGATCTAGTCCCTGAGAAATCAGCTCGTCGATGTGGGCCAATCTCTCATCAATGGTCTTTCCAGCATCAGAAAGAGGAGGGTAGGGCTTGAAGATGATCTGAGAACCCTTCTGCTGCTCCTCCTTGACCAGGTACTGCTCCACAAGAGCAAGAGCGTTGTTTCTGATTGCCAGAGCCTTGTTCTCGGAGGTTGCGTTAACAAAAGCGAGGGGAAGCTCTCCAACAGAGTTGGAGGGGTAGTTGAGACCAACAAGGTACGACATGAGAGAGGCGATATCGGCCTGGTTGACGTCATTTCGCTTAACAGGAAGATCCCAAACCTCTGAGTACTCGTCGTGGTTTCCCTTGTCCTCAATGGCAGGAATGGGCTTGTTAACACCGGCTCCCCAAGCAATGAGAGGGGTTCGAGTGTTATCAGGATGACCGTCACCATGGGAGCCCCAATCAGACATTCCGTGGTCGGCAGTGAAGACCCAGGCAGTCTGCCCATCGTCATCGTAGAACTTGTTCACTCTCTCAACCAGCTTCCCAATGTTCTCGTCAATGTACTTGATGTTGTCGTAGTACTCAGCCGAGTAAGGTCGGTAAGAGTGGCCGGCAGTGTCGATTCCGAGCAGATGGAGAAAGAAGACAGTCTTGTCGGATCTCAATTGATCGTTCAGAGTCTGGTTTGTCTTTGAATTCTCGAAAATCTCGTCCAGATGGTCGAAAACGAACGCGTCCAGCTCAATAGAGCCCTTTGTAAAATCCTCAAAGTCGTGACCGTACATGATAGCGTCAATTCGCGACTGATCCTCGGCTCCATGTTTGAACATGGGCAGGATATCTGGAGATCCAAGCGAGTAAGTGTGTCTGGACTGGTTGAAAACAGAGTCGAAATCCACAGGGTTTTCCTTCCATCCCTTTGTAACTGCACTGACATCCTCGTAGAAGCCAGCAATGAGCGCCACATGGCCAGGCCGACTCTCTGTGGGCATTCGGGTGTGTGAGATGCCAAAAGTCGCGTCGGACATGACCTTTGAACGCAAGAAAGGAGCCAGGTACTCTGTCTCGCCGGTTGTGGGGTGTCTGACCTTCTCAAACGCCTTGTCGGCTCTCAGACCGTCTCCCACAATGAGAAACAGTCGCTTGGCGGGCGGAGTAGCGGTGCTTTGGTGGTGCTTCATGCCGTGGATCAAGGGCGACACGAAGTAGATGTCGAAGATTGACCACATGAAGGCCACATGAAAAATGACTCCCACCAGCAGCACCAGCTTCTTGTTGAGCGATATCATCTTGTCTGGGCAATGTGGTGATCTTGTCGAATCGTCAAGTCTCCAAAAAGGACCTTAGCGGTGAATGCTGCATGAACCACGTCTACACGTGGGATAGGGTTGTAAGGGGGTTGAATGTGGGGTGTACAAGTAGATCATGTGTTAGTGGCCGCACCTACCGGAAGCCAAGTCCAGTTGGGTTGAAAAATCACAAAGATTTTAGGTCATTTGCCGGCGCCTCTTACTTACTGCTACATACACCGATTCTGTGGGCTACGTGTCAGACGGTAAAAACGCGTGTAGAACAAAAATTCAGAGTATTAGGTTCCGTTGTACGAAGTCCCACCTCGAGATCCGAAATAGAAGCTAAATTTCGATGAGGTTTGAACATGCGGAATAATGCTGGATTAAACAGATTAATTGGGGTGCTGTGGGTAAATGGGTATGGTGGCAGTGTTTCCTATTCGGAGCAGAAGGAAGCTTAATGACGTAACAAGTTTCTATTAGTGACGTCATGACCTCACTATCGTCCTTCAAGGGGGTTGTGTGATTTGACCAACGCCTTTGTTCGTGGTTTTAGCCCTACGATCATAATGGATAGCATAGGATACACGTAATGGTAAACGTGTCTTGGTGTGGAGGGATCTTTCAGTACGAGGAAGACATCGGAACCCGAGTATCAACCGGTGTTTGGAGTTTCTGAGACAGCCAGGGGTGTACATGACTCAGCACTATGTGACACACATTACTTGATTATTTGTTGAGCTGTTTTGTTGTAGTTGAAACTATTGTTGACTAATTCGAACTAGAAGCATGCCCCTGATACATGACGGAAGTGATTGAGACGCGATTTATGACGAACAGACTCGACATTAGACAGACATCCTGCTGCCTACACACTTAGAATACTCATGACACTACAACCACCCACACTTACTGTTCGACCTTCAATTGGCTACAAGTGGAACATCAGCCCAGCCCCAGGGTTGAGAGGTTAATTTGCCCTAAGTCCACACTCCGTCCAAAACATCCCGTAGACCCTTACAGTACTGCAAATGCGAGTACTAGTAATCATATGAATGGTTTGAGTACTTGTGCAATGTTTCTATTTTCCCCACATACGACCACGTCTGAGACGTTTTCTCCTCTCCACACCATACAGTACTCACATTCTTTCCCCACCCCATTGGCCCCCCAATTCGACACCCCACATAATCGCTGCATGTCACCGAAACCAACTTAGCCACCTGCCCGTATCTGATACACCACCTCCACACACACACACACTCATTACCAACAACAACAAGCATCAAGCATCAACACAGAATGTCGTGGAAAGATCAAGCTGAGCGATTTATGGACTTTATGTCCAACGCCCCGACGGCTTACCACGCATGCGATCTTTTGGCCAAGGACTTTGATGAGGCAGGATACAAGGAGCTGTCTGAGAGAGACGAATGGGACCTCACGTCACACAACAAGTTTTATGTGCGAAGAAACGGAAGCGCCATCATGGGATTTGTCATTGGAGACGACTGGACTCCCGGCAACGGTGTCGGAGTGGTTGCCACCCATACGGACGCTCTGTGTGGTCGAGTCAAGCCAATCAGCATCAAGAAGCCTGTGGACGGGTACAACCTGCTGGGTGTCGCACCCTATTCCGGGGCTTTCAGCTCGGTGTGGTGGGACCGAGATCTGGGAATCGGAGGACGTCTGATCGTCCGAGACGAGAAATCCAAGGCTGTCACTTCCAAGCTCGTCCATGTTCCCTACCCTATCGCTAGAATCCCCACTCTAGCACCCCATTTCGGAGCTCCTGCCAACCCGCCCTTCAACCCCGAGACTCAGATGACCCCCATCATTGGTCTCACTTCTTCCAAAGATGTCAAGGAGCCTACAGACGAAGAGAAGCAGTCTCCAATGGTTGGAAAGCACTCGATCGATCTGCTGCGACTCCTCGCCAAGCACGCTGGCGTGTCCGTGAAGGACATTCTGCAGGTCGAACTCGAGCTCTTCGACACTCAGGACCCCGTCATTGGTGGGCTCAACCATGAGTTCATCTTCTGTCCTCGCGTCGACGATAAGCTGTGCACCTACACTGCCGTTCAGGGCTTCATTGCAGCCAAGCACGACAAGAGAGCTCTCAACATTGTGGCCTGCTACGATAACGAAGAGGTGGGCTCTGGAACTCGACAGGGTGCTCAGGGAGACATGTTCCAATGCATTGTTGAGCGGTGTGTGGCTCACGGCATGGACTCATCTGTGGCCAACCTGGCAGCAGAGTACACAAAACAGACGTACGCCAACTCATTCATGGTCAGTGCTGATGTCGGCCATGCTGTCAACCCCAACTTCTCGAACGCATATCTTGAGTTCCATAAGCCTCAGCTCAATTATGGAATGACGCTGAAGGTGTACCCCAACGCTGCCACCACCTCCGATGCAGTCTCCATGGCATTAATCGAGGAGATTGCCCGGCGTACCGGTAACAAGACCCAGGTGATGCATACTCGAAACGACACTCGAGCCGGAGGAACCCTTGGTAAGTTTTTGGCCTCTGCCACCGGTATGAGAGCCGTCGATGCAGGCATTGCACAATTGTCCATGCACTCCATCCGAGGTACCCTCGGCTCCAAGGACATTGCTCTTGGTACTCGGTTCTTCCGGGACTTTTACTCTACCTGGTATGAAGTTGACCAGGAGTGGGCTAACGGTGGTATTTGACCCAACCCCTTATGTCATCTACTGTTTCGACATTGAGGGCTGCCGGTAGCATTGTATATACAGTACGTTCCATACTCCTCAACTTATATGTATCTAATCAACCATATCTGTTCTCTAGCTACAACGCTGCTGTGGTGAATCGTGCAAAATGTATTTCAATAAATATATATATCTCTCTTCCCTCCTCTGTCTCTTCACCTCAGCTTATTGCTAACGTCATCGTACTTTTCGAGAGCATCAGCATGCATCCTGGTGGCCTTGTACTCCTTCTCCAACACCAAAGCATCAATTTCAAGAGCTGCGGCGTTGGCCTGCCGATAACTGGATGACGAATTGAGCGTGTTCTTGTGAGTTTCATTGGCAGCGATTCGCGCCAGTCGGTACTCGATGCACTGCTTGTGGAACATTTCCATGTCTTTCTGGTACTGGTTAAAGTCCTTTAGATACTGAGCCAGCATGACGTCTCTGTTCGCATTATTGGGGGGATGGTAATACGTGGGAGGGTCGGGAGCTTGTATGAACTGAGCATTATCGGTGGCGAGGTCAATGTCGAGCTTGGTATAAGGTGAGGCACCCGCAGGTCTGAAGGCCGACGAAGTATTGGTGTTGACAGGCTCACTGGTGGTGTTTCTGGATCGTCTGCCAAACCGCCCGGAGCTCTGGTTCTCTTCTCCAATAGGCCGTACCTTCTCGGTCTTGACCTTGTCTCCACCCATCTGGTCGATGTCGTTTCGGATCTCGTCCATGCCAAAGTTGCCGTTGGTCTCGTTGAACGGATACATGTTGTTGATGTCAAACAGGGGTGTTTGCTTGAAGTCGGGGCTTACCTTTTTTGACGGCGGAGCTTCTCCGGCAGCTCTAGGCGTGAAGGGTGTTTTGGAGCTTGTATGGCTGGAATCAGGGGCCTCCTCCATGTATGGCTGTTTGCTTCTGGCGTACGTCTGAGAAGATGTTTGGGGTTTTCGACGTCGAGGAGTAGCCATGGGTCTTCGTCGAGTTTTAGCCTGAGGACTCTCGCTGCCAAGGTTGAAGTTGAACATGGAGCTCAACACATCCTTATCGATCGACATGGAGTTGAACATGCTACTTCCGAAAAAGCTGTCCTGAGCAACATGATTGTCTTCCTCGTACATGCTAGCATCCACATCGGAATCAGACGACGTGTCGTCGTGGCCCTGAACATGATCATCATCATCATCACTACTGCTGGTTTCCACGCCGAACATGGCCCGTGCTCTCTGGGCCTTTGCCTTGTTCTCGTTGATGAGCTCTTCTCGTCTCTCCTGATCTTTACGTCTCTGAGCCTCTTTGGCAAGCTCGCGGTACTCGTCAGGAGACAACTCTTCAACCTCATCGTCGGTGCCAGTCAAATCAACAAAGGTGCTGTTGAATCCGAACGGGTTTTTTCGAGTCGGCTTGTAATTGGGATCGGGCAGATCGTCTTCGGAGAAATCGCTCTCTTCGGAATCCTCCTCTTCATCCTCCTCTTCATCCTGATCCTGGCCAAACACAAAGCTGTGATCTTCTCGGAATGATTTGCTCGCTGGAGGAGGCTCACTTGTCTTCATGTCGGGCATGTTGAAGTTGAAAGAGCCCGTGGTCGGTTTGTTCTTGGGCGGAGGCTCGTCGTACATCCTGAACTTCTCGCCCTTCCCAGAGCTGCTATGCGGTTGACGTTGTCGCTCAAAGTTGAACGGTGTTCCTCCTGATCCAGACGCATAATCCTCCTCTTGCTCTTGTTGATTGTAAACGGGCGGCTTAACATTCGGGGTGTCCCCGGGTCGATATCGTTCCCCAGATGTGTAGCTGTATCCCGTCTTTCGGGTGAAGTTGGGGTCGCCGGCTGTCGATTTGAACTGTGGAGGCGTCGAATAAGCCTCTTCAAACTGCGTCGGTTTCGGCTTGGTCTCCTGCTTTGGCGTGGGCCTAGGTTTCGTTTCGGCTCTTGGTTCAGGCTTTGGTTTCGTTTCGGTCTTGGGTCGAGGTTTCTTGTTCTTGAATTTGCTGCTGCCCCCTCCACTGGGCGTGCTGTCGTATGCGTATCTGTTGCTGTTGTCCCTCTGGGCGTAGTAGCTATAGGCACTTCCCTTGGGCCTGGACGGCTTGGAGGACGATCTGCTTTGCTGCTGTTGTTGCTGACGAGCGTATCCTTCATAAAAGCCCGAGTGAGACCATCCCGTCCCCGTAAAGTCGGGGAAAGAGTCGTCCCAATAATGCTGTGATGACGACGACGCCCATCCCCCCGCTCCTCTGGAGCTGCTGGTAGGTGTGCTTCCGTAGGAGTAGTATTGGGAAGCAGAGGTTTTGGATGTGGTTCTCCACTTGGCCTCTGCATCTCGTCGGGTTTTTGCGTCGCTCAAGACATTGTAGGCGTCATTGATGTCCTGGAACTTTTTGGTGGCTTCGTCTTTGCGATGTGGATTCTTGTCGGGGTGCCAGACCAGAGCCATTTTGCGAAACGACTTTTTGATGTCCGTTTCGGTTGCTCCGGGCGACAGACCCAACGTCGCAAACGGGTTGAGAGTGGACATAGCGCGGTTGAAACGGTGTCAAGAGAGGGTCCAACTTGTCGTGAAGTTCTGGGGTTGGTTTTGGGGGTCCGGTCTCTATTAAATTATTTTGACTTTGATGATGCAGGATATGCCGTTATGGTTCGCCACTGCAACTGTTGATGTGCGTCTGGAGGAGGGGGTTTTGTAAGTGATCTGAGAGGGAATTTTGAGCCAGCTCTCTAAGAAACAGCCACGGCAATGCGCACTTTCAAATTCCTCGTTTTCTACCTTCCCCCCCTTACTTTTAGCGTGTATATTTCGGCCTGCCAAAAGTAGTCGCCATGGCAACGGCCCGCCTGCAGACAGCCTTACCCATTAAACAACATGCAGTTACAAAGTGACTGGAAGTAAGGACGTTGACACTGCTAAGGAATACTGTGGGAGCAAGACGCATCTGAGAAAGAAAACTTGAAAACGGTCTTGAAATGTTCCATCATGTTCCATTGGGACATAGGCTACTACATTCGGAATGTCGCCTCCTTCCCTAACCAGGTCACCCGACGCGTCGCAATCCACCTGTCCGATTCGTGTCATGTGACCATACTCATACATTCATTAGCCTGCAGTAGCGTATCATTGTATGGGTATCTGGAGTGGAAAGGTACCGTAGAGTGCTCACTCAACTACAGGTACTTGTAGCAGAGAAAGTCATTCATTTTTTAGTGACAGTTTATGATCTGTCTTCTATGGTCCTTCCACTATGAATCCAGCCTATTGTACCTCCTGCTAAGCCAATGTTCACCTCTCGTCTTGTTTCAGAATTGAGTTCAGCAATGTTGGCCACAAAATGGTCGCTCGATTGCCGCTACAAATACGAAGCGTGGCTGCACTTTGTGTATTTTAGATGGTTGCCGATGCAACAAGAAGAGAGTGCAATTTGCCACTGTTGTGATAGCCCAACTTCGTTCAACAATGGGTTCTTCCAGAAACAGGTTGAGAACGTTTCGCCTAAATTATGCAAGACGTGTAAAACTCTGTCGGATGTGGGTGCTGACTGAATTATGGAAAAATTGTAGAAACGAGACAGCCTTACCAATAGCTATAGTCCCGCAGTATACCAAAATGATCAGCTTGAACTCTCAAAGTAGTCAGTATATTAATTAGCTCTTGAAGTTGAACTTTTGAAAACACACATTAGTTTCCTAACAGAGGATGAAATCATGGACAGTTCTGAGGACGCCGGGTATAAAGATAAATGCTCATGGACCAGAGCTTTCCAATGATACCAAATACAGATACTTTGTTTTTGCCCCTCTTGCAGCACTGCTCCAATGTGTTGGCCGTTGCAACTCTACATAAACACCACACGAGATTTTCCGTGCTGTACTTGTACTACTCGTATGTACTGTATTTAAGAAAAGCAACGAGTGCCTACAGTGTCAGATTTTTGTATCAATAAATTAATTAAAACGAACCACCATGGTCACATCATAGGAAGCCAGCCAACATACATCAGAGACAGGTTTTCAGGATTGATGGCGTCCTGAATCAGATGCTCCACCTCTCCAGAAACACTCAGGGGTAAAGCCTCCTGGGGAACAATGCCCTGGATCTTCTTCCGAACAATACTCAGAGCTTCCTTGGGTCCCGAAGCTTGGCGTCTAGGACCCACCGAAAAGCCCGAGTCTCCACCTCCAGACTTCCAGTCGTTGATGGGATCGTGGACAAACGACTCCAACGCAGTCATGATAGTGTACTCGTGCTGTCGAAGAAGAGCCAATGTAGACTCACAAGATCGTCTAAAGTGGCCTTCATAACCTGTCACTCCCATAGCATCCACCAGATTCTGAGTGAGACGGAAAGGAACCATCTCAGGCTTGGTTAGACTAAGAGCCTTCTCAAACAAGTTATCGAAATCCACATGCATCACTCCTCCATCGCCTAGAAGCAAAATGTTCTCCAAATGACGATCACCCAGGCCGAGAACGTAGCCTACAATGGACATGACAGCAAGTGACTTTGTGAACTTGTCACGAGCCCGCAGCCATTTGTGGGGCTCACTGAACTTCTCCAAGAACCAACGATGGAGCTCAGGTTGGTAATTCTTGAGGATCTTAAGGAAGACCTTGGCACCTGTCTTTTTGCCTCGAGAAGCTCCAAACTCCAGCTGCTCAGTCAGAGCACCCCAGTCAATGTCTTCGTAGAATCGTAAGATAACACTCTTAGCTGTTACCGATCCAGAAACCCACTCAATAAGGCCACAGGAGTCACCAAGAGGAGTGACAAAGTAGGTCTTGATACCCAGTGTGTTCTTGGCAAGCAGCTTGTCGACAAGCTGGGTGATTTCCAGTAGTCGGGCATCCTTTCGAACATCATCCTTGTTCTTCAGCAAGACCGGATAGTCCTTACCGTCAGAACCCACCAAGGTGATCTTGAAAGGATGCTGGAGAGATCGCATGATGGTGACCTTCTCCCGGACACCGATAATGGATACCACTTGAGCGTCCGTGTTGGACATAAAGTCTTCACAAGGAACACACAAGGGACATGGTACCAGCTTGGGGTTGAATCCGAGATCCTTGGTCACCCGAACCTGGCTCTGTTTGGAGTTGTATCGAGCTCTGAGTGTGTTTCTCAGCGAAAGGGCAAATTTCTCAGACTTGTCGACTGTGCTCTTGTTGATGTTGGGGTTCTGTCTCAAGGACCGCAGCAAACTCGAACCTCTGCTCTTTCTAGTGGCGTTACTGGACTGAGACAAGGACAGCAAGTGCCAGATAGTTCTGTCAGTGTACTTCTCACAAACATGAATCATGATGCTGTACATGACATCGAGCGTGGCAGCATTGCCCATGGCAATACGGGCCGTCATCTGGGACATTCCGGCGTAAAAGGTGGACGCAGGAATGTTCTGATGCATCGATGAGATCAGCGAATTGATACGGGCCAATGTACCCGTCTTCTTGGGGGACTCCTCATCACCCATATCAAGCCAAGCACTCAGAAGCATCGGCAGAGTCTCAGTAGCATACCTGCTGCCCAACTGCAGGGCAGACACCAAAGCAGTGATCATTGTGAGAGTCAACTGACCGTTCTCGTACTCGTTCACCTTATTGTTGCCATCCTGATCTTGGATGACTCCATGGTAGAATCGTGCCAGCTCGTAGTAGGCCTTCTCGGTCTTGGCAAGCTCGGTGGCAGCAATGTAGGTCTTGGAGGCCACCGAAAAACCCACATGCCCACTCTGAGCCAACCACCCAGCATACAGCAGAGCCACCTCACCATCATGACCACGATCCTTCTCCAGCGTTCTCAATGCTCCCTGCATGTCCCCCTCTTGCCACTGAAGCTGAGCATACTCCATACGTCCTCTGGGCGTGTAGACCATACCCTGAAGAGCAGCTGCAGTAGCCAGCTCCACACGACCAGAATGACGATACTGGGCTGCCAGTTTGGTCCAGATGTGGGCGACTTCCACAGTAGCAAACGACAGCTTCGAGACAGAAAAGATGAACTTTCGAATGTCCAGAATGTATAGTTGGTCAGCGACTTCCTCGAGACGCTTGTCGAGTGCTTCTGAAATGGTTCGATGGTCCTGTGAAAAGCATTCGGCAACCTTGGCGACAGATTCAAAATCAGCAAGAGCATGTAACCGATCAAACGACACAGAGAGAGCGTGTGGGTTCACCATATCTCGCTTGACGAAGTTTCGAGCCATGCGAATCTGACTGCTCACACACTCCGTGTCACCATCACCGAAGGCAATCATAGCCTGAGCCATACAAGTGGAGTAAGATTCATGGCCACGGCTTCGGGCTATGTTACACCATTCTCTCACCTTGTCAACATTACCCAGCCGCCAAGCAGCCTCGACAGTAATGTCAACCGACTCGTTCTCAAAACAGATGAGACTCTTTTCGGCTTCATGCAACAGAGTCTCATATCGATGAGCATTGAGAAGACAGTTGAAGTACTGCTTGCCCTTGGGGAGATGGAAATGCTCCACAGACCAACAACTGAGAGCCAAATCCCACTTTTTGAGCCCCTCGTATTGGTCCACCTGTTGTTGGGGAGACAAAGACTCCATTTTGGTGACAATACCAGCGAGCGCGTCCGTGTCTTTCATTTCGGAATACACCTTGAACAGCTTCTGGTACACGTCGTCCTTCAGTTCCGGAACTCGGCGAACAGCAGTGTCGAGGTACAGAACCGTTCGTGAATAACTCTCACAGACCATTGCTCTATCAACCAGCTGCTCACTATCGATTCGCTGCAAGAAGGTGTCCACGCGCTTGGCTCGCTGCCTGGTGGCATGCAACTTGAGGTCCTTTTTGTCAATGGCATCACCCTCATCCGGAGGGGCCGACAAATGTTGCATGTAGACAATGAGATAGTCCACCACCCTAAAAACGGTTCGGTAAAAGTCATGGGTCATGGGTCGAGACAGAATCTCGGTGATGGACATATTGAGCTCCTTCCGAGTAGCAGTCTTGCAGTGGACCACCACACATGTGAAGAGGTAGGGGAACAGAAAGGTAGCAATCTCAGGAGACTGCTTCATTGTAGGAAGCAACATCTCGTAGATCTCCTTCTCAGCCAACGATCCCTGCTCAACAATCAAGTATGTGAGCCATCGACAGTAATTAATGATCCAGTCGTCATAAGGCTCAGAGCACACAGGTCTATCCTTCCTCTTACCCGCGTCTTTACCAACATAGAAGGTGGATTGCGTGAGAGGTGTGAGCAACAAGCGAGTCTCCTTATCCATGTCACTCCATTCCTTTTCTGTCAATTGCTCGGTCCTCAAGATCTCCTGTATACCGATAGCAATGTATTGCTGTGTCTGCACCTCAGTGCTTTGGGAGTAACATTTGGAGAGAACATTTGTGAGTAGGTAGATGCAAAACTCACGACGCTCAGGGCCAGTCCAATCCACAACCACAGGGTGAGGTGGAGTCTCCAGATTGAGAGTACGTGGAGAATTTAGCACTCCAAGATTCACACAGGCCAAGTAAGAAACATCGTTGGACTGATGGGCAAACTCCTGAACCCATCGAACAAGAAGGCCAGCAGCCGGTCTCTTATCAGAGTGGATCTTGCCGATGTTGTTGAAGAGATGAGTCTGGAGACACATCAGAACCCGTCGTGCAACGTAAATGTTATCATGACGAGGGGTGGAAATCAAGTGACCTAGATGTTCATCTGCGTCTTCTTTGGGGTGCTCTGAAAGTGTAATACCGCTTTTGTTGATGAGTTGTCGGTCACGAGAACCGATTAAACTGAGCCAACCTGTGAAAAGAGAAGCAATCAGGTAATGCTCCTCTGGCAGGTACTGGCCTAAACATATGAGCAGCTCCACGCAGGAGGATCTGAGCTCAGGAACCTCTATGGCAGCCTGAAGACAGACAAACAGTTGTGGGAAGATGGCCGAAATTTCTTCAGAGACAGACAACGTGACTTTTCGAAGCGCCCGCAATGCACTTGTTTTCTCATCGATGGTATGGGGGTTCTCCAGAATGTTGGCCACATGCAACATGAGTGATAGCATGGTACCCTTGAGAAGTGCATCGGGAGTAGTGTTTCCCCAAGATGCAAGCACATTCAGAGCAGCGTCAACTGGCTCACTATCGGCCTCCTCCCATCGACACAAGACGCTCAGAATGACTCTCGATCGAACTCCATGCTCAGCATAAATGTCGTGAACGTCTCGCTGAATGCCAGACCATTCCAGGATCTCCTTGATTTCTCCAGCGTAGCGTCTCTGGTACTTGATGACGGCTGCAGCAATCACCTCTGGAATGTTACGACGAATCACCTCCGCCACAGTGGTGGAAGAGAGCTCAGCAAGATAGTCAACGAGTCCCCGCTCTTCAAGGACACCGATAGGAATGACATGGCGCTCGATAAGACGGGACATCTCAACATTGCTGACTCCAACACACACCGCCAACACATCACAGACCTTCTTGCGTGCTGCGAAGAGTCCAATAACTTCCCAAAACTGTCCCAATAGATCCAGCGGTTTCACCTCCAGAACCCATGCTGCACCCACAACTGCGGCAACTGCTCTACTTCTGAGCAGCTCATCTTCCTGGGCAAAGTACTCAACCAGATTGTATAGCGAATAGCTGAGAGTAGCACCAGATGCTTTCTTGGCAGCCGCAGCCCAGTAGGAAATCTTGTCTGATGGATTCATGGTGTCTATAACGCCAATGAACTGAGGATGCGAGGCGAAATCGGCCAAGTAATCTGGTGCGCGAGAATCTCCGGGGTTCTTTTCAATCCAGTCAACGCACTCATCAATATCTGCAAACTCCATGTCTCCGGTCTCGGCGTTTGTGTAGCCATCAGTCCGATCCCATCCGTTTGTGTATTTGGTATCACCAACAATGGATGTTGTATCCCAGCCCCATAGAGAAGCAGCACTGAGGAGATGACCTAACCACAGAGGGTTGGGATCAGCATCTGCTAGAACGTATAGCTCAGTCCAAGCCGCCAGCCCACCAGGGGGAGGATGTGTCTTGTCCTTTACCAAAACTTCCAGTAGATCATACCACAAGTATCGTTCGTCGTCGTTGAGGGCATGGAACCAGGGTAGCATGCGATCCACAGCATAGTCTCGGGCATCCACATCAAACGTCAAGTATGATATGAGCGCAACCAGACAGCCCGGCTGGTCCTTGTGTTCTGTGGCCTCCTCATCGACTCTCTTGAGCAGGTCCTTCCCCATAATTCCTCCCCATCCTGAATGCTCAGCCATCTTCCACACCTTGGCCAGCCGTAGGTAAGTGAGTCCTCCGTACCTATCCATGATGCGAAAATAGGATGCTCGGGTGTCGTATGACGTGTATTCGTCTCCCGCCAGTAGCTCCATCCACAGATCTTCCACCTCGGTCTTTTGTTTCCACTCCAATGTCGCCTGTACCACCTGCGCTATTCTCTTTCGACACGTCTCTGCATCCTGTCGTAAAGCTGCAATAGATCCCTCATCTGTGTTAGTGTCGAGTCTCAACCAGCACACCGTCTCCATTCCCTCAGAGATACTCACTTTCCACCGCTAGAGTGGCATCTATGCGTGACATGGCGAGACTTGTGAACGCGTGAACAGGTTCTCATGCGCGATCAAAACTACTTTACAGCATGCTGTCTGTCCGTGTGTCACTTTGCCACCCAACTTGGAAGTCAGTGGGGCAGATACAAATGTATCACTGAACCAAATGTAGATAAATGGATCCATTTCATAATTTCAAACAATTACATCTATCACACAATCACCACGAACACCCCAAATCACGAATTTCACAGTCAAATTCGGGCTCCAAACAGTCCCCACATTTTAGCTTCGTCCTCTTGCATGGAACCTTAAAAAATCAACCTTCCAAAGACCCTGATCACATCTCCAGAGGAAAAGTTACATACAAACGACTAGCGCCATGAGAAACCTCCAATGTGTGCACCGAGGTGTGCTCAAACCCGAATCGGTGGAGGCGCCAGATCTGAACCTCGTCAAGACCATTTACGACCCTCTTTCAGACGCCATGGTCTTCGTCTTCGACGGCCTCGATACTGTTGAGGTGCAGCAATTTTCCAAGACAGAAGGTACACAGGTGTGGGCCAACTTTCCCGTCAGCGGCCACGTCATTGCATGCGACTTTTTGTGGGAGTTGCAGACCTGCATTGTCTTCCTCAGTGACGGAAACGTCTACAGCGTGGAGCAGGGAGATCAGGTTATCAACCTGGGAGAAATGGAAGGGGTGGAGAGTGCGGCGTGGTCTCCCGACCAACAGGTTGTTGCTCTAGGAACCAGAGACAAGGTCCTTGTTCTTTCCAGAACTTTCGATCCGCTGTCTGAGACTCCTGTCTCAACGGATGATCTCAAACTGTCCAGACATGTCAGTGTGGGATGGGGTTCCGCAGAGACCCAGTTCAGAGGACGAGGAGCCAAGAGAGACCCTACAGTGCCCGAGCACGTTGATATCGGTCACGTGACTGAAACAGATGAGTCCAACATCACTCTTTGCTGGAGACCCGATGGAGAATGGCTTGCCCAATCCTCTTGTGACGATGTGGAGGGAGGAAAGCGACGAACCGTGCGAGTCTACTCTCGTGATGGTCAGCTTTTTTCTGTTTCCGAGCCTGTCGATGGTCTTCTTGACCTCGTTGCTTGGGGAACTTCTCTTATCGCATGCGTTGCCAAGCAGGAGGTTGTCTTCTTCGAGCGGAACGGTCTTCGACATGGCGGATTCCACATTGGCGACTTTGTTCCTATCGGTATGCAGTGGAACTCCACAGGAGAGGTTCTAGCTCTATGGTCCCATGACGCTATCAGACTCTACACTACCAAAAATTACAGATGGTATCTGAAACAGGAAATCGTGTCTCGTCTTCCCGGTACCCCCAAGACTCTTACCTGGCATCCTGAGAAGCCTCGAACCATTATTATCAACTACGACGATCACGTGGAGATCCATGAATACACAGACACTGTCACCAGCGAGTCCGTTAACGGTGTCACCTGTGTCATTGATGGAAAGCTGCTTCTAGTGACTCCTTTGAAGATTGCCTGTGTCCCTCCTCCCATGTCTCGAGATGAGATTCATCTGAAGGAAAACATTGTAGCAGTTTCCTCTTCCGCATCGCATATCGCCGTTCTCACACGAGAGGCTGTTCACATTTACGACTCTCTGACGGTCGCCCACGTCACTACACACAAGCTGGACTTGGACAACGAGACTGTTAAGGCTGTCGTGATCCACGGAGAAGTTCCCTACGTTCTGGCTGAGTCAGCATCTGCTTCCAGAGTTATCACACCCACTGAGAGCTTCCCTCTTCCCTCAGACTGCATTGCTTTCGCCAAGAGCCACAAGGCCCCTCTCCTGCAGCTTCTCGATGGCAATGTCTACCTTCTGCAAGACACTCTTGAGCCCCTAGCCAAGCTTCCTCGATGCAGCACGATCGCTTACACTGATGAGGTATTCGGATTGACCAGTAAGGGTAAGCTGTACAGGGGTGACCAGGTGGAGGCCAGCCACGTGACATCTTTGCTTTCGTCTGATGACACAATTCTTTACACCACTGCTGAGCGACTTCATCTGGCTGGCGAGTCTCGAGAGATTGAAAAGTCGTCTTTGTTGGTGTCTGTGCATCCTTCTACTTACTCTGTCGTGCTGCAAGCTCCTCGGGGCAACCTTGAGACCATTCATCCTCGACCTCTTGTGTTGAAGCGAGTTGCCGAGGCTCTCAAGAACCGAGACTTCAAGGCTGCCCTGACAATCTGTCGAACCCATCGTGTCGATCTCAATTTCCTGCATGATCACGATCCCGAGCTGTTCATGGCTCACGTGAGTGAGTTTGTGGACCAGGTCTCATCCAACCATCTGGATCTGTTCCTCACTGAGGTTGGCGTCAAGAACAACCCCAAGGGTAACGAGATTTGTGATGCTGTTCTGGCTAACACCAAGAATCTGCAGAACCAGATAACTGCACACAGTTTCAAGAACCCCCCAGATGTGGCCGCTGCCCTGGCCCTGGTGGATTCCGAGGAGTCTTTGGAACACCTGTGTTTCTTGCATGATGTGAACCATCTCTACGACACGTCTCTGGGTCTCTACGACTTGGAGAAGACCCTTCTTGTCGCACAGCAGAGTCAGAAGGATCCTAAAGAGTATCTTCCCTTCCTCCAGAAGCTGCAGGTAATGGCCGAGGATCGACGGAAGTTCACTATTGACGACCATCTTGAGAAGTACGCCAAGGCTCTAGAGAGTCTGATTGCCGACAAGGCCGAGCACGAGGAGATTGACGCCTACATCACCCGTCATGTTCTGTACAACGAGGCTCTCAAGCTTTACACGGACAAGGCCGACACCCAGCGGGTACTCAACATCTACGCTGCATTTTTGGAGTCTACTCGAGAATACAAGGAGGCTGGTATTATCTACGAGTCTCTCGAGAAGTGGGAGGAGGCTCTCGAAGCATACAAGGCTGGGGTTTACTGGGAAGAGGCACTGTGTCTGTGTCACGCTGTCGACGGTTTTGAAGGCAGAATCCGAGACGTTGCCGACGAGCTGGCTCCTCAATTGGTTTCTGCCCATTGCTACAAGGAAGCCTCTACACTTTACGCCGACTACCTTGGTGACATCATGGAGGCTGTGAGATGTTTGTGTCTGGGATCCAACTTTGTTGCTGCCCGCGCTCTGGCTGCTCGAAAGGCTGGCGATGATAAGGAGCGAATCTTCAAGGAGATTGACAATCTTCTCAGCGATGCATTTGGTACTCACTCCGAGTTCTTGGCGGACTGCCAGACTCAGGTCAAGAACCAGGTTTCTCGACTTCACGAGGTTCGACAGCTTGCCCAGGTCAGCATGTCTCGAGAGCTCGAGCGAGTGGAGGACGACAACATGGTTCCCGACGACATTTCTCTGGCCGACACAGCATCCACTTCTGGAACTTTCCTGACGAAATACACTGGTAAGACTGCTGGTACTGCCAAGACCGGAGTGTCTCGACGGACTGCCAAGAACAAGCGACGAATGGACCGAAAGAAGGCCAAGGGTAAGAAGGGTACAGTTTTCGAGGAGGAGTATCTGGTTGCCAGTTTGGGGCGTCTGGTGGAGCGACTGGAGCAGTCCAAGGTTGAAATCTACAACGTGATCCAGGCTCTGTACTCTCGTGATCGACGACCTCTGGCTCGTCAGTTGCAACAGTCGTTGGTTGCCCTGGCTGCCAGCTTGGCTGAAAACGTTCAGTTTGTGTTCAACCGAACCATGGAGGACAGAAAGCGAATCGACGATGATGGCGCTGTTTACTATCTGGACGAGGTCCCCGTTCCCGAAATCAAAAAGGTAGAAGTTTTCGCTTCTCTCTGAACGGAAAATGTATAGATATTGATAGAATAAATGAGTAGCACTGGTGGAAAAAACAGATTTCAAGCGGATGGAAGAATAATACAGTAGCTGCGACTTGAACACTACAAGTACACACTGGAATTACTGTACGTACACCTATCAATCACTTTATTAAAGAATGTATTGGTCAATAACTAATAATCGTCACCACACCACACTGTGGTCTATCAAGCCCAATGCTGATAGGTATAGCACTCTGTGGTGTCAAACTGCCCCTCACAAGAGGAAACAGTGAATTTGGACGGCGGAATTCCCTTGATTACCAACTTGAGTTCCGAGTTGCCAAAGTACAGCGGGAATGTGAAAGTAGCATGTCCTCCGTTGGCACTCTGATGGGAGTCTGCCTCTGGCGAGTCGTAGATCTCAACAATAGTGTCGGTTTCAGTGTCAACCGAGAGTCGAGCGTATCCAATACGTCGTCTCTTGCACTTTTGAGCCTCGCCGACAATTCTATCAAGTTGGTTCATAGTGAAGACCTTTGTGGGAGACGAAGGGTGTGACATCTCTTTGTTGGGGATGAGCTGTGTCTCAGAAATCATGAAGATGGCACAGGCGGCGTTTTTGGACTCTCTAATATCCAGCAGTCGCTTAGAATGAGCCCACGCCTCGAGAGTGACCTTCTTGGTTCCACCTCCACGGACAGCAGGGTCATTGAGAGAGTTGATGCTATGGTCCCATCCAGACCACTCTGGCGAAGCCAGGCCCAAAGCAATGTACTCTGTACTGCTGTTTGCCCCAAAGGTGGAGTTCTCATCGGGTCCACAGCCCACAAGAAGAAGAGATAGTCGGTCAAGATGAGACATGCTTGCCAGAATCTGTCGGACAGTGTTTTGGAGCATTTTGATCTGGGTATCGTTGGAGGATCCGATTGGAACGACGACTACCAGATCGAGAGGTGCATCAACGGGTGCGGCAATCTTGATTGGTGACAGTAATGGGGGTGTTGACTCACATCGCTCAGGGTGAAGCTGATCATCGAAACTGTCTCCTCGAAAGAGATGTGAGAGGGTGCGGAACCACTCGTCTTGGTTGCCGGGAATGTTCACTCTCAGCTCAGGAGAGTTAACGGAGTGCACGAATATGGACATGTCCTTGCCATTGATTACACTGGCAATGTGTTTTGAGATCACCAGGTAGCCCTTGATGATGGAGCCGGGGAAAAGAACCTTTGAGGCGTAGTCGCCTGGGTAAGAGTTCTCCACGAACAGAACAAGATCGTCAAACAGGAAGCCGACCAGAGACTTGTAAGTTGCTCCTTGGTCAGTAGAGACCTTGACGAGATCCACACATCGAAGGGGACCGGCAGTGCTGGGGTCGTGTCGTCCCCAGTCAGCGACTGAGGCCATCAGATTGTCCATGGCAGGATCCCGCTTGTCTCTGGGAGATTTCTGCTCATGGTAGTGAATGAAAGAGTCACGTCCACCGTCATACTCATCTGGAGAAACGTCCATCTTGAGATTATAGTAGTCTAGACCTGGAGACTGGGGAGTATCGCGTTGCTTCTCCACCTGTACTCGGACGATCGGTCGGACTGTTGATGCGGGTGCTGCCGGACTCTTCTCTTTAGCCAGAGGCCATAGCAGAATGTCCACTCCACCAGGGGCTCTGCCTGGCGAAGATTTGATGAGTTGGTTGATGGCATCCTCTCGTTCCATTCGTCGGGCTTTTCGAACTCGTTCGTGGTAAAGGTCGTTCCATTGCGAGTCGTCCACGGGCTTGGACTTTTCACCGCAAACAGGACAAAGAGGTACGAGGTCTTCGTCGTCGGGAGAAATCACATCGTCACTGAGAAACTCCATGTAGCATTGTTCATGAGCAATGTGTTTGCACTCAAGCACGAGTTTTCTCTCTCCTGCCAGAATGAAATGGAGAGGCTCTTCGCAGATGGCGCAACTGTCCTTCTCGGCAAAACGGACCTTTCCGGAGAAGACAAACGGCTTGATGGTTGGAGGAGGGGCGCTGTTGTAGGGTTGGAAGCCGCCCTGCGGAGTTCGCGTCTTTTGAGAGTAATGGGAAGGGGGCGAAGTGTAGCGTGTAGATGTCGAGTGTGGCGGCGACATGATGAGATCGCTTTGGCTATATCCGGGAGAATGTGAGTACGAGGTCTCAAACATTTGGTCCTGTGGAGTCTTGAGTTTGGAATCGTCGGTCTTGCTTGAGCGTCTCTTCATGAGGGTGAGGTTGAGGGAGTTTCTGATCCGACTTCGAGTCGACGTAGTACTACTTGCGGGAGAACTTGAGCCATTGGAGGGAGAATGGAGCTTCTGGTGACTAGGGAATCGATGAAGATGGTGGACTGGCGACAGTGGAGTGCCTGGATAATGTTTGAAAGCCATGGCGTCGTTCCAGGAGTGTGACGATGTTGTTGATGCTGTTGATGTCGGTTTCGAGATGTTCAAGGGCTTGACTGATTCGAGAGTCGTTGTCATGGCCGAAAGGAGGTGTGTGTGGGTATATATTGAGGCTTGGAGAGGGTATGTTTAGGAGAAGACGAAAAGAAGAGAAGAAGGGGGAGCTCCACGCAGGTATATATTAATTCAGACGTCTGTATTGACAGCCTCAGATGTGTGAATTGGCTTTTGCCTCATCGTGAAGCACATCAGTATTAATGAAAAGTTATGTAGAGATCTTCCCTTGTCCGGTCCATTGTTTTGGGGTATCACTTTCTGGGGTACAGTAAGTATGGGTACGGAGATCAAGAGTTCTGCCTCACCATTCCTAACTAAGGTCAATGCATGATCAAGGATGCATCAATCAAACTAAACGACTCCAAATGGCAAGGTTCACGGACTGAACAAAGACTCTCCACTTGGATCAAGATCCTCGTTCCCACAAGCCTGCATTATCTGGTTAATTTGAACACCGGTGGCGGGGTCGGTTGATCCAAAGGGGCAGTGTTTGCACTGTACAGATGGAATTCCAGCATTAATATTGAGCTCATTGTGTGTCTGTACCTGTACAGACCATACCTGTGATGATGAAGGCTGATTATCCACTGTGCCTTATCGATATAGACTGGTCATTCGCGAAAGAACCCTGACCACGATACATCATGTGGGCCTACTGGTTAATTGGACTTGTCAGAAAACACCTGATGGATGTGCGTTTGGGGCCCTTCGACAAGGACACTGGTGATCTACATCTTTGTCCCCAGTTTCAGCCCCAGCTTCTGGAGGAGTGGACCCTTCTTGTATGTAGAGATGCACACCAGCGGACGCTCCTTGTGCCGCCATACGATCGTAATTTTCATTTGGTGAGGCAAAGGGTCCAACTGCTTGCCTTGTTCTTATTATTTAGCTGGAAGGGTAGGCTTCAATGGTGAGACATTGTGGCGGGATCTCCTCGCAGGTTTCACAAACGTCTTTAAAGCAGGTATCCTGAAAAGATCTAACGACTGTACTGGTCCGTTAAACCTGTCAACCACTCTCAAATCCACTCCCCGCCAATATTGTAACGTTTCGCTTGACGTAGAATGAGATCGCCTATCTGCTGTAAGTCCATGTCCCTCGTCTGCACCCACACTTATCGTCCAGTCCGTGACCCCACCATAACAAACCCCATGCATCCGATGCAGTTAAGCGGGGTACAGGGCGTGCTCAGGAGTGGTGAAGGTCATCAGGTGCAATTATTTCCGACGATTCAAAGCTCAGCTTTCACACCGCACCCGATACCTTGACCACAACTCACACGTCACACGCCGTTCAGATCATCTTCGTTTCACCTCGTATCTCTCTCTGTACAGTAGATCACGACACCTTAAAATCCATCTCCGAGATCGGACGTATCTACGCGTAGCTTTACGTAGAGTCAGGTGACCTTCCCTTGTGCGATTCGCGAATACTTTCCCCAAAGATGGAGCTCTGCTGCTCTTGAAGTTTCTCACGGACTAAAGTTTCTGCCTCTCTTTTTTTTCAAACGAGATGTTGAATGCATTCTTGGAGCTAGCGCGAAAAATAGAGACATCGTCGGAGTTAGACGTCGAAGGTTAGGCTGAAAGTGTAGGTCTTATTTTTGGAAGTAGGAGCTTATAGCTACTGGAACGGTTGAGACCGCTGTATCTCTGAAAAAGAGCTTGCGCTTAAAATATTAGATCTCACACCACAATATTATCCATAGGAGAGGCGAAATACGAAAACCCTCCTGAGCCAGAGCCACTTGCCACAAATGCAGACCGGCTGCAGAGTCTTATGCGTTCATGCAACCCAAACGTATTGGTTGGCCATTTTTGGACTGTCTCTGGAATGGACCATCTCGGAGGGCTTACAGTCCTTCTCGGAGCCGATCCTCTAGAGAAAATCGTTGGGTGCGAACCGGTGCCAACAGGGCTATCTTTTGGTGGTGACTTAGTAAGGATGTGACGAGTTGAGGGATATGGGGGAACTATTTGCACCACTGTAATGTAGCAGTGTGATTGGATGGGTCATACAAGGCCACTACGACATGAAGCTGTGACCAGTTACAACACTACTGGCCCATCTTGAACTGGTACCGGTAGCTTCAATACAGATTTACCACAGTCCTTTCTCTTCAGATAATTATCCTACTCCGTGCTCGTATGTACGATATTTCCCCGTATCAGGCCGCTCCACTGCGCTACATAATGTTGTGTACAAGCCCCAAAATCTCCAACTCTGGTCTGCTCAACTGTTGTGCTCTGTCTGACTATCGATAGCCGGGACAGGAGAAAAGACGTTGACAGAAAACGCATAGATCCGCGAAATTACTTAATACGAGCCAAAACGGCTTTCAAGCACACTTCACCAAGAGCCATCTCTCTTTCTCTCTCGTAACTGCCTGTCAGACTGGCCCCCACTCACTAGAAATGTACATTAGCCGGTAAGCGTCCAAGCTCAACAGCCGCGTATGAGAGCCTCCCATTTGATGTGTGTACATACAATACGCGGTGACAGGAGGTATAGATTGGGGCAAACTGAAGACCGATAATAACGAGCAAGTGCGAGTAGTGATTGGTGAGATAGGGGTGGTTTGAAGTTGGACAACCAAGAATATCGCCCTCATATACATCATCCTCTCGCACTCGCCCTGTATCTTCGCTTCAATGGGTAATACCACTACCGTTCCAGCCTCCTCTCACTATCAATCTGTCTCTCTCTATCTCCCTCTCCCTCTCTCTCTTCCTCCCTTAGCCCCCCACACGCTCAACAGTACTCAATATCCGCGCAGAAAAAATAAGGTTGATGGGACATTTCTCCGGTGTGAGCGATTAGTGGATTTGTGGTGGTGCCCACGGCAGGACCTAAAATTGACTCTCCTCACTTGACAACACACAGATAGAAACTGCAACTTCATCCAAGTGGCGCTTTTTGCAAATCCAGTGCGTGTGAAAACAGACAATTGACCATGCTCTCCGCCGCTCGACGATCTACACGGCTCACCAGCCGTCTCGGCCACCAGGTCCGAGCATACTCCATCGCTGACGATGCCGACAAGGTGAGTATTTTTCTTCCCATTGCGTTGGGGGAGTCGTGGATTTGGGTTACAGGGAGTTTTTCCGAACCATACGTCTGGTAAAACTCGACAAAACACTCGACACAGATATGCTATCGACACGGGGACCCTCGGAAACAACTCAGCGGGTGCCATTACCCCTTGGTATGACGTCTCGTCGTCGTGGCTGTTCTGGATGAAGAGAAATGGGCCACGAGAAAAACCGACCTCTTGGAGCGCATGCATCCGGAAAAATTATTCCCCACCCACCAGCAATCCATCACGAAACGTGGCAACACAAGTCCAATCGACCGTCTACTAACCCCAGAAATGCACAATCAAGCTCAAGGATGACTCCTTCACCACCTACATGCTGGATGCTCCCCCCGCTCACGAGTTCGAGATGACCAAGGGCGAGCTTCTGCAGATGTACAAGGACATGGTCACCGTTCGACGACTCGAGATGGCCGCCGATGCCCTGTACAAGGCCAAGAAGATCCGAGGTTTCTGCCATCTGTCCACCGGTCAGGAGGCCGTTGCCGTCGGTATCGAGAAGGCCATCGACCACGATGATTCCGTCATCACCGCCTACCGATGCCACGGCTTCGCCTACATGCGAGGCGCTTCCGTGCGAGGCATTATCGCCGAGCTGCTCGGAAAGCGAACCGGTGTCTCTTACGGAAAGGGTGGATCCATGCACATGTTCACCGAGGGTTTCTACGGAGGTAACGGTATTGTCGGAGCCCAGGTCCCCGTCGGAGCTGGTCTCGCCTTTGCCCACAAGTACCTTGACCAGACCGGAAAGGCTACTTTCGCCCTCTACGGTGATGGTGCTTCCAACCAGGGTCAGATCTTTGAGGCCTACAACATGGCCAAGCTCTGGAACCTCCCCTGCATCTTTGCATGCGAGAACAACAAGTACGGTATGGGAACCTCTGCTGCCCGATCCTCTGCCCTGACCCAGTACTACAAGCGAGGTCAGTACATCCCCGGTCTCAAGGTCAACGGAATGGACATTCTTTCCGTCTACCAGGGTGCCAAGTTCGCCAAGGAGTGGACTACACACGGCAAGGGTCCTCTCGTCATGGAGTTCGAGACCTACCGATACGGTGGTCACTCCATGTCCGATCCCGGAACCACCTACCGAACCCGAGAGGAGATCCAGCACATGCGATCCCACAACGATCCCATCTCCGGTCTCAAGGCCCACATTCTGGAGCTCAACTTCGCCACTGAGGACGAGCTTAAGACTGTTGACAAGGCTGCTCGAGCCATGGTCGACAAGGAGGTTGCTCTGGCTGAGTCCGATCCCGCTCCCGAGGCTACTGCCAAGGTTCTGTTCGAGGACATCTACGTCCCCGGCACTGAGCCTCCCATGATCCGAGGCCGAATTCCTTCCGAGGACTACTACTTCAAGAACTAAGTAGAGTAGAATGTAATTACTAATGTACGAGCGGTCGTTTGCGAAGAGTTGTGTAGAAGTGGGTTGTGCACGAGTGCAGTCTTTTTTGTGGGAATAGTAGGTGTGTTGTAGCGAGTCTGATAAGTGTAGAAGTCCATTTTACGCTTTCTCCTGTTTTTATCGTCGATTTTCGTTGGATTTATTGTCATTTTCAGCTTGTACTGTAATTACTGTTTCTCGTCCGTTAGTCTCTCTGCACTGCGAGCTCACCACCCAACTTTAGGATCTTGTTATGCATATGGTTCAGAAAATAAGCACATGTACGGTGAAATAAATCCTTCACGCAACACTACACACACGACACAAAGCACATCATGTCCAACAACAATGACATGTCTCGTTACAAATAGTGAGTATTGATGGAGACGGCGTGACACGACTCGACTTGTGTGGCAAACACAACATCCTGGATCACCTTACTAACCAACAGCGAGGAGATGTCCTCTATTGTGGTGCAGGCCGATAGGAGGCACATCAACAGAGAGAGTGGCGAAGATAAGGCTATTCCCGAGTCTTTAGTGGGCAAGATCAACGTCAAGGATATGGGTTCTGGTGTGCGACGAGAGGCTCCTGATGCAGGGGTTCGTCAACAGCAGGAGAAGATGGCACGCAAGGAAAGAATGGCATCCAAGCCAACCTCGGGCTACTCTTCGAGTGGTCTGTACACTCCACAGATGCCTCAGACTCGAGAAGCGTTTGAGCTGCTGATGGCATGGACGGGGCGGGTTCTTGGAGACGTTTCACACGAGACTATCAGTGCCGTGACTGATGAGTTGATCGCTACTTTGCGAGATGAAAAGCTGCAAGATAAACAACGACAAAAGGAGATTGAGAGCATTGTTGGAAAACTCTCCGACACGGATTTCAACCAGGCCATGAGCTTGGCTTCTCGTCTTACCGACTATGCTGAGCATCAGGACGAGGAGATGGCTGACGATGGGGAGAGTGGAGTCGCTGTGGTATTCGATGGAAGCGACGACGATGATGCCATGGACTTATCGGAGGACAGCGACGATCTCAGTGATATGGACGGCGACTACGTTCGACGTGTTCCTGTTTCCCAGGAGGAGGATGAAGAGGAGGAGGGTATGGACGTGGAGCAAACGGTGGTGGAGGCTGCCAAGGAATCCAGTTCAGACGTGATCCCTGCTACAGAAATCGATTCCTTTTGGCTGCAGCGAGAAATCGCGTCTCTTGTGGGTGGAGACCAGCAGGAGAGCATCGATTTGTCTCGTCAGGTGTTTGATATTCTTGCTGGAGATTCTTCTCTGCGAGAAACGGAAAATGAGCTTTCCGAGGCCTTCGATTTCGACCACCTTGACTTTGTGGCCAAGCTTTGTCATAACAGGGACCGGGTGGTTTGGATCACTCGTCTTCAGCGAGCTGACGGACCAGAGAAAGACTCTGTGAAGAAGCAGATGAAGTCTCTGGGATTGGGATCTCTTGTCTCTGAGCTTTACGGCGAAACTGAGGCTTCTGAAGACGTGAATATGGATTTCACAGAAGATGCTTCGCAGACTTACGTTCCCAGATACATTGACACACAGTCGCTGGTGTTCGACCAAGGTGCGCGACTCTTAACGTCTTCTAAGGTCAAGCTTCCAGCAAACACAACGAAGCATAGCACTAGTCAATACGAGGAGTTTGTCATTCCTGCTCCCGAACGGGCTGTTCCCGACGCTAGCGAGAAGATGGTGCCCATCGCCGATATGCCCTCTTGGACACATGTCGGTTTCTCGGACACAAAGTCTCTCAACAGAGTTCAGAGCAAGGTGTTCCCCTGTGCATTCGAGACTGACGATAACATGCTTATTTGTGCGCCCACCGGTGCTGGTAAGACCAACGTGGCATTCTTGACCATGTTGCGATGCCTGTCCCACTTCAGAGCACCCAACGGCGGTTTCAGAACCAACGATTTCAAGATGGTGTACATTGCTCCTCTCAAGGCTTTGGTCCAGGAGCAGGTTCGAGAGTTTAGCAAGCGACTCAACTCCATGGGACTGAAGGTGTCCGAGTTGACTGGTGATCACAATCTGACTAAGCAACAGATCGCAGAGACCCAACTGCTGGTGACCACACCTGAGAAATGGGATGTCATCACCCGAAAGGCTGCAGACGCCAGTTACACCAATCTCGTACGACTGATTGTCATCGACGAGATTCATTTGCTGCATGATGAGCGAGGACCTGTTCTCGAAAGCATTGTGGCTCGAACCACACGTCGGTCAGAGCAGACTGGAGACCCTGTTCGAATCGTTGGTCTCTCTGCTACTCTTCCCAACTTCAAGGATGTTGCATCTTTCCTCAGAGTTGGTGAGACTGGTCTTTTCTACTTCGATTCCACTTTCCGGCCCTGTCCCTTAGGACAGCGATTCCTTGGTATCACTGAGAAGAAGGCCTTCAAGCGCTACACCGCCATGAATGATGCTTGTTTTGACAAGGTCATCGAGAACATCAAGGCCGGGCACCAGGTGATTGTTTTTGTGCACTCTCGAAAGGAGACTGCCAAGACTGCTCGAATGCTGCGAGATCGTGCCATGGATGAGGGACAGTTGCCTCTCTTCTGTGCCTCTGACGGCAGTCGACGAACCCTTGCAGAGCGTGCTCAGGATCCCGAACTCGACGCTACCCAGAAGGAACTTATCGGTACTGGTCTCGCTACCCATCATGCCGGTCTTGCCCAGGCCGACCGAAAGGCTGCCGAGGAGCTCTTTGCTGAGGGACATGTGCGGGTCCTGGTTTCCACTGCCACTCTGGCTTGGGGTGTCAACCTTCCTGCCCATACCGTCATTATCAAGGGTACTCAAATCTACAACCCTGCTAAGGGCCAGTGGACCGAGTTGTCTCCTCAGGATGTGCTCCAGATGCTCGGTCGAGCTGGTCGACCGCGATACGACGACTCCGGAGAAGGTATTATTATCACCACCCACGGAGAGCTCAACTATTACCTCTCGCTCATGAACCAACAGCTTCCCATCGAGTCTCAACTCATGTCTCGACTGGAGGACTCCCTCAATGCCGAAGTGGTGGGTGGTACAGTTTCTTCTGTGGGTGATGGTATTCAATGGTTGGGTTACACTTATCTCTACGTTCGGATGCTTGTCTCTCCTGGTGTCTATCTTGTTGGAGGTAATCCTGACGATGCTGCCCTTACTAACCGACGAGCTGATCTTGTTCATTCCGCGCTCAGCAACCTTGCCAAGTCTGGTTTAGTCATCTACGACACCAAGACCGGCCGTGTGCGTACTAATGACCTTGGTAGAGTCGCTGCACACTACTACATCACCCACTCGTCCATGCGAACTTACCGAACATCTCTCAAGCCCCATTTCTCCATTGTCGAGCTTTTCCAGGTTTTCTCTGCCTCTGAGGAGTTCAAGTACGTTGGCGTTCGTCAGGAAGAGAAGCTGGAACTCGGAAAGTTGCTGGAATCGGCACCCATCCCCGTTCGAGAGTCTGTCGAGGACTCTACTGCCAAGATCAACGTTCTTCTCCAGGCTTACATTTCTCGACTGAGTCTTGAGGGCTTCGCATTGGTCTCCGACATGATTTACGTGACTCAGAGTGCTCAGCGTCTGTTCAGAGCCATTTATGAGTTCTGCCTCAGAAAGAAGTGGGCTCGACTGGCTCGAATCACTCTCGATGTCTGCAAGATGGTGGAGCGGCGTCTGTGGTTGTCTTCCTGCCCTCTTCGTCAGTTCCCTGACTGCCCTGCTGAGGTCGCTAAGAAGATTGAGGCGTCCGCCATGCCCTGGAAGCGGTACTTGTCGCTGGAGAACGCCGAACAGGTTGGCGAGGCTATTCGAACTCCTCGATACGGTACCCCCGTGCTTCGAATGCTTCAGAAGTTCCCCCAGCTCAAGTTGTCTGCTCGTGCTCTGCCCGTCACTGCTTCTCTTGTTCGACTGGAAATCGAAGTGGAGCCTAACTTTGAGTGGGACGATGCTATTCATCACGGCTCTGAGCCCTTCGCTCTGACAGTGGAGGACGGCGATGGTGAGAAGATTCTGTACTCTGACTCATGGGTTCTTCGACGAGACTACGCGACCGAAACTCACCTGATCGAGGTGGCAGTCACTGTCGCTGATCCCAGACCTCCCCATCTGTTTGTGACTCTCTCATCGGAGAGATGGTTGCATGCCGATGCTCGACTTGCTGTGCCTCTGCGAAACATTGTCTTCCCTGGCAAGTTCCCCGCCCCTACTCAGCTCATTGATCTTCAGCCTGTTCCTGTTGGTGATCTCAAGCGAGCCGACTGCGCCGAGCTTTACGACTTTTCTTTCTTCAACAAGATTCAGTCGCAGCTGTTCAGACCTCTCATGGAGGGAGATGGCTCAGTTTTCATTGGTGCTCCTCCTGGTTCTGGCAAGACTGTTCTCGCTGAGCTGGCTTTGTTGAGACTCTGGAACGAGGACGCCGACGCCAAGGCTGTGTACATGGTCCCCACCCAGGCCCAAGTTGATGCACGATACGATGATTGGAGCCAGAGAATGAGCGAGATTCACGGAGGAAAGACATTCTCTAAGCTTTCTGGCGAGCTGGCTGCTGATCTGAGAAAGCTGGCTACGTCCAATGTCGTTCTGGCTACTCCCTCTCAGTGGGATGCTCTGTCTCGACGATGGCAGAAACGAGCTGCTGTTCGAGCGGTGAGTCTGTTCATTGCTGACGACGTGCATCTGGTCGGTGGCGACGGCACTTACGAGACTGTCGTTTCTCGAATGAGATATATCGATGTGCAGTTGCAGGAGAGTGGTGCCGGGCGACCTCTTCGAATTGTAGGACTGGGTGTTCCGGTTGCCGATGGAGTTGACATGGCTGGATGGCTGGACGCCACTCCTTACAACTTCAAGCCCTGGACCTCTTCTCCCACTAACATCCACATCCAGTCGCTGTCAATCCCTCACCATCCCTCTCTCATGCAGGCTTTTCTTCGACCTACATACAACGCCGTTCTGGAGCTTGCTCCTCCCAAGCACTCCCAGACTATCGTGTTTGTGGACTCTCGTCGAACTCTTGTGGACGTGACCATTGGTCTTTCTACTATTGCTGATGAGCAGGTTCTGGTGCCTCCTGTTCCCGAGGATTCCAACTTGGAGCTTGCTATGGCACAGGTGTCCGACAACACTCTCAAGGAGGCCATCCAGGGCGGAATTGGTCATCTCTACCCCAGCATGTCTTCAAGAGATCGAAAGATTGTGTTGGCGTTGTACGCCGAGCAGTCCATCTCTACCATCATTGCTACCCGGGAGGAGTGTTGGACCTCGCCTCGATCTCAGCTGAGTGTCATCCTCGGTACTCAGACCTACGAGGGATCCGAGCATCGATATGTCAACTATCCCATCTCCACAGTGTTGCAGATGATTGGACAGGCATCTAATGATGCTCTGGTTCTGACTCCCGCTGCTGCCAAGGACTACTACCTGCGGTTCTTGAATGATTCTCTTCCTGTTGAGTCCAACTTGGGAGCTTCTCTCCATGATGCCCTTCTGGCTGAGATCTGTGAGAAGGTGATCGAGTCTATGGACGACACTGTGGCTTGGTTGACTTACACTTATCTGTATCGACGCCTCCATGCCAACCCTGGCTTCTATGGTGTTCCCGACAGATCGGACGATGCTCTCAACGTCTACCTTTCTGAGCTTGCTGAGACCACTGTTGAGCAGCTGGTTGAGGCCAAGATGGTCGAGATGGATGATGAAGGTGGACTTGAGCCCCTCAACGCTGCCTCTATTGCATCTTACTACAACGTGTCCTTCGATACCATGGCCACTCTCACATCTGCTCTCTCTCCCAAGAGCAAGTACAGATCTATTCTTCAGGCTGTCACCACTGCTGCTGAGTTTGACTCTCTCCCCATCCGAAACCACGAGGATATTCTGTTGAGACGTCTGTACGGCCACATCCCTTGGAAGCTTCCCGAGCTGGACTCCGCTGTTCTTCTCACTCCTGCATTCAAGGCCTTCGTGTTGGCTCAGTGCCACATTGCCCGACTGAACCTTCCTTCGGAGTTGGCTGCTGATCAGGCCGAGGTTGTCCAGCTGCTTCCTACTTTGCTGGCGGCCTCGGTTGACTTGCTGGCTTCTGAGGGCCACCAGTCTTGCATGTACGCCATGGATCTGTCTCAGATGGTCGTCCAAGCTACTCTTGAGTCTGACTCACCTCTGCGGCAGGTGCCTTTCTTCACTCCCGAGATTATCGAAGGTCTCAAGGGGGCTGGAGTTGAGGCTGTCGGAGATATCTCCGAGCTCGACGAGGACAAGCTTAAGGGCATTCTCAACTTCACCCCCAAGCAGCTCAAGCGTGTCATCGACTTTGTTGATGCTTACCCCAGCATTCAGCTCAGCTATGAGCTTTCCGACTCCTACGCTACTAATGATGTCGGAACTGTTGAGGTGACTGTGGAGAGAGATGTCTACGAGGAGGACGAGCGTGCCAACCTGGAGGTGGTTGCTCCTCTGTTCCCTCAGCCCAAGACGGAGAACTGGTGGATTGTGGTGGGAAACACAAAGACCAAGCAGATCTTTGGTATCAAGCGAGTCACTCTGCCTCTCGAGTCTCAGACCTTCAACATTGATGTCTCATTTCCCGAGCATGGTGAGGTCAATGGCCATGTTTGGTGCATTTGTGACTCTTATGTTGATGCTGATGCCGAGAAGAAGTTCAAGGTGACTGTTGCTGAAGGCGAGGGAGAAGAGGAGGAGGGGGAGGTTGAAATGGAGGAGTAAGATGATGATTGTAAATTATGTCAATGTATATTATTATTGTATAACCCGTGGCAGTGGAGTAGATCACCAGAAGCTACACCTGAGAACTGATTAAATAATGCTTGTTATAGTATATGGGTGCTGCCGTTATCGAGCAGCAATTTGTTTTTTAGCCAGTTCCACCTCTCGAAGTCCCTCTTCGAGATCCTTCTCGTCAATGTCCATTGCATCTTCAGGGGCGAGTCGATATCCGCCATCCTTCTTAGAAGCCTGATACTCCTGGAGCTGCTCCAATGACCACACAGAAACGCCCTCTTGGTCTTCTCTGTTCATAGGCTGGGCCATGGTTCGCAAGAACTTCTTGGCGGCAGCCAGCGCCATGTCTGTAGACAGGTTCGTATCAGCATCCAAAATGGCCTGGTTGATCCACTTGGGGAGCTGGTTTCGCTTCTTGGCAAAACGTCTATCAGCCAACACCATGACTCCGTAATCGTCCTTACCTCGCAAGACTCGACCCAAACACTGAGCAGCATGACGCATGGCATCGAAAGACAAGAAGTCGTTCTCTCGAATGTGGTAATTGTCTCGTAGAAACTCGAGACGAGCCTTCAGGATACGTGACTCCGTGTACTGGAAGGGAACACCGATCATGAGCACAGTTCTTCCAAACTGATGGTCGAAATCGATACCTTCTGACACCTTTCCTCGAGCGACACAAAGCATGACTGCACCACGACCGTTGGAGCATGCAGTTCGGTAGGTTTCCAAAGCCAGGGATGTTTCTTGAGCATCAGGAGTCTCAACCAGAATAAGCTTGTATTTCCACACTTCATCTAGGATACCCATAGTCTGCCACATGGAAATAATAGACTCCATGTAAAGATATGAGGGGAAGAAGACGACAAGACCATCGGGTGTGATCTTGGAGAACTCGATAAGAAGGTTACCATAGTTTCGAACGACGGAAGGATCGTTTCGAATTTCAAATCGAGAACTGATAGCAACTTGATCCGAGCCCTTGGTAACAATTAGAGGGCAGAAGGCTCGTCGTGCCAGGGTCATTGTGTATGACTCCTGAACGACAGTCTCGAAGTTGAGCATTTTGGGGTACATATCCAGGGGAGAGATGGTACCGGATGTGATGATAATACTTGAAAACCGATCAAATACGGGCTTGATGGCAATGGAGGCGTCCAAACATGTAAGATGCAAAATGGGGTTGGGAACGGTAGCCTGATCGGTCTCGAAGGGCTCCAGAATCAGCTGGAAGCCAGTATCGTACGTAGACACAAGTGTGGCGAACACTGCAATTTCCTTGAGAGCAGTGTAGTCATCGACATGAGTCAACTCGAGGGTTCTGACAAGATACGACAATCGCTCTGCACAGAATCGCAGAGGCTTTCGCTCAATGTATGTCAGGTCTCGAAGATGTTTCAAGAACGATGCAGGGGTTTCGGAGATAACATGGAGTACCTTCATTCGACTCTTGAGATACTCGATGAATCGTTTCAAGAATGCCACAAAATGCTCTGCCTTTCGAATGTTTCCTGGCACTGCCTCGGAGATGAGATCCTCAGGAAGAACAGGGTTCGCCAGAAATGTATCTTCTTGATCTCCCGACTCAATATCTCGCAACCCGTCCACCAGTTTGTTGTATTCGTTCTGCAGCTTCTCGGAGTCGCTGGATCGAGCCTCGCTGACCTTCTTAGCCAGATGGTTAGCTCCTCGAGTGGCTCGCTTCAGCGAATCTTCCGTGATGTCGACAGACAAGGCCTCAATGCAGACGTTATCAATGTTATGGGCCTCGTCGAAAATGACAATGCAGTCTTTGCTGAGCTCCTTGGAAACTCGATCGGCGATCTTGGGATCAAGCAAGTAATGATAGGAGTAGATGATGACATTGCAAAAGGCCATCATTCGACGCACAGTGAAGTAAGGACATGTTTTGTGTTCCTCTCCGTATGCCAGAATGTCTTCAAAGGTGAAGACTCCTGGTGGGATATAATTGTGAGGTTCAATGTCGTTCATGTTCTCATGGTAATCGCATAGAGTAACGTCTTCTCCTGCAGCCAACTTTTGCTTGGCAATTCCAGATGTCATGGCTCGGCACTTTTCGTCGACAATGTAGCCCTTCTTTTCGTATCGCACATTGGAGTTCAAACACAAGTTCTTTCGCGAGGTCAGACCCAGCCCTCTAAAATCCTCCTCGAAGCCCAGAGTGTCGGTTCGGAACTTCATGAGGTTCTTCAACTCAGCCAGGGCCTTCTCAATCTCGGACATTGTTCGAGAACAATAAATGATCTTTCGATGCTCGGGATAGTGTTGCTGATACGCCACCGTCAGAGACAGCAGAGACACAGTCTTACCTGTTCCTGAAGGCATTTCCAAGATGCAGTTGCCTCCGACATCCAGCGTTTTTTTGATGTCGCACATGTAGGCATACTGCTCGGGGTAGATCCGTGGGTACGGCCATAGCACCGGCAGATCGTCGATGTAGAACTTCATCGCTGGTGGATGATCTGTCGCAACGAATGGTGCTACTGCTATATCAAGGTTGGGTAATGCATGGACAGGAGGTTAGGGTAGATATTTCTGGGAGACAGTGGGAAGGTGGAAATTTTGGAATACAATTTGATGTGAAATTGTAGTAGGTAAGGGTAGTAACAAATAATGTCACCTCATCAAGGGCTCCATTTTGATGTAGCTCACTCTTTCCCACATTTTTCCGACATACTCATAACCTCTAAACCCTAATAAGTTTTTTCAAGCGCTGTAGCTAAATTTTTTTTCCATCCTGCAGTCTCACACATCACACTACAACAATGGGCAAAGACAAGGGAGATATCACCGTTGAGATCGAAGAGGTCGACAACTACGACGCTCGAATGGAGGCTCTGCTTCCCTTCGCCAAGCCTCTTGCCCCCAAGAAGCTCAACAAGAAGGTGCTCAAGACCGTGAAGAAGGCTTCCAAGGCCAAGCACGTCAAGCGAGGTGTTAAGGAGGTTGTCAAGGCTCTGCGAAAGGGCGAGAAGGGTCTCGTCATCATCGCTGGAGACATCTCTCCCATGGATGTTGTCTCTCACATTCCCGTTCTCTGTGAGGACAACGGCGTTCCTTACCTCTTCATCCCCTCCAAGGAGGATCTCGGAGCTGCCGGTGCTACCAAGCGACCCACTTCCACCGTCATGATTGTCCCCGGCGGAGGCAAGAGCAAAAAGGCCGACACCAAGGTCGAGTACAAGGAGAACTTTGACGAGATTGTCAAGGACGTCAAGAAGCTCGAGGATTAGTTATTTATAATGTACACTAGCATGAGAAAGGAGGAAGAGGGTGTCAACTAATCTTGACGGTAGGGTCCGATGGTTGCGACTAGTCGGACAAAATTATATATAGAATGTTACCTGTTCGATTCGCTGTTTGTAGGTGTCAGTACACTTGTACGGGGTAGTACTTACTATGGTACGATGGTAAGTGGCTCTCTTTGTAGTGTAGAGTGCTTGGTCCACTCCGCATTTCTTCATCAATACATTATCTAGATACTCTAGGGGCATGGTCTCATTACATCGTCATCAGGGCCTTGTCGCCTTTGTGGTGGTGCCCTAGTGGTGGTGGTCCAGCCACTCGAGAAAGTCGGGGGTGAAGTAAGAGATGAGAAGGTTGGCTCCAGCTCGCAGGTTACCATAGGCAGCCTCGAAAGCCATAACCTCCAAGTCAACAACACCCTTCTCGGCGGCAGCGTGGATCATGGCGTACTCGCCGGAGACCTGGTAGGTAGCAATAGGCACATCCTTGCAAATCTCGGCAGCGTCCACAACGATGTCGAGGTAGAAGGTGGAGGGCTTGACAATGACGGCATCGGCACCCTCGGCAAGATCTCGAGCAAGAGCTCGTCGGGCGAGACCTCGTCCACCGGCGGGAAGCTGGTATCGCTTTCGATCTCCGTGACTGGGGGCAGAGCAAGCGGCCTCTCGGAAGGGTCCGTACAGGTTACCGGAGAACTTGGTGTAACTCATGACCATGACGTCGTGAGCGAGTCCGGCCTTAAGCAGACCTCTCTTGATGTCGTGGATTCGGCCGTCGATCATATCGGAAGGAGCCACACAGTCAGCACCGGCCTTGGCGTAGTTGACGGCCACGGCAGCCAGCCGTCGCACAGTAGTGTCTCGGATGACGGTTCCATCTTCTCGGAGAACACCACAGTGTCCGTGAGAGGTGTATTCGCACAAGCAAACGTCGCACATAACGAAGAGGTCGGGGAAGGCCTTCTTGAGAGCCTTAGTGGCCTGGATAACGGGTCCCTCGGGATCATCCGCAGCTGTTCCCTCAAGGTCCTTAACGCCCTCCTTCATGGGAACGCCGAAAAGAATGACGGATCGGAGACCCTTCTTGACCAGAGAGTCGACGTAGGGCACCAGCTTGTTGACACCCCATCGCTTCTGACCGGGAAGAGAGCTGATAGGAGTCTCCTCCTCGGGATCATCAGTGACGAAAAGAGGGTAGATGAACATGTCCTTGGTGAGACGGTTTTTCTGCTGCCATTGTCGGGACAGAGGGTGGGCGTATCCACCGCTCAGAATGGAGGAGATCTGAGTCTCGTGCTCGTCTAGGTACTCGGCTTTGTGGACCATGGTGGTGTGATAATGTGATGAGTGTGAAATTTCATGCATCTGGCCACTTGAGTTTGTTTTGTGGGGTGCGCTTGGGACTGAGCAGCTTACTTCGATAGGGATCTACGAAGTGGGGTAGTGATGCCGGGTGAACGGTCGATGGGAGAGTGTGGCTATGTCATTATGGCAAGGCATTTATCGTTTGAACTGACATAAGTCTTGCCTGTTTTTCTGATATCTTCATGTCGGGTTTAGGTGAAGAATCAAGCCATCTCTACAATCAACTAAAATGCAACTACTACGTCAACTGTCACACCTACCTCCTTAAGTAACTCAACCTTTCAAATCCGGCCCATAACGAAGAGTCTAGAACTCGTCCCGAACTCGAACAGCCCATCGATTTACGTTCAGCAAGCTAAATCCGAGGCATGTTTCAGACCCTCACTGCGGATCCGGAAATATTGCCACTAAACTAGTTCCTGAGGGAAAGTAGATGAAACCGAATACACCGCTGTTGTCAATGTTCCAACACGGTCAAACTCCCGCCAGTGACAGGACGTTGCCCCATACAATCACTCCTCATAATCCCAGATAACGATACCGAATCTTATACCAAAATATCTAAAGTTAGTGTGGGCCCAGTGCATACACATCATAAACAGCCTAAACACACACATCCGTCCTCGAAACCAGACACCATATGGACTGCCACTCGGAACACGTTGAGCACGATCACGGCGACCACGGCCACGACCATGGACACGGCGGACACGACCACAGTCACGTGCCCCAGCCCCACACCTCGTCTGCTCAGACTCTGTACAATCGGATTTCGCACGCTGGCATCCGAACCCTGAACGAGTCCGAGGAGGGAGCTGGAGCCTCTGTCTTCAAGGACTGGGAGTCACGTTTGGACACTACCAAGTACCTCGAGAGTGACGTGGACGAGCAGCTTCTCATTCATGTGCCCTTCACGGGTCTGTGTAAGATCCACTCGCTTCTCATTCGAACCACCAACGACGACTCGGCGCCACGACACATCAAGCTGTTTAAAAACAGAGACGACCTGGACTTCTCTACCGCCACCGACCTCACGGCTAACCACGTGATTGAACACCCCGAGGGTGTGGGAGGAACGCTGGAGCACAGCGTTGAGGTGGCTCCTACGTCCTCGTCTCTTGATGACGAGGGCGTCGCCGAATACGCCCTTTCACGTGCCCAATGGTCCAACATCACCAGCCTCACTCTGTTTGTGGAGGACAATTACGGTGACGATGTGACCCGGATTCTCTACATTGGTCTACGTGGCGAATTCAAGGAACTCAACCGAGCCCCTGTCGTGACTCTGTACGAGTCTGCTGCCAACCCTGCAGATCACAAGAAGATTGTGCCTGGCGAGGAGTATGTTGGAGACACGCTTTAGTCTGCCAGATCTAACGGCCTTGACTATTACCAGCACCTGTATTTATTGAAAGCAAAGAGTTGTATATATCAAGTGAATAATCATTTTTTTCGTGTTTTGAGGGTCTTGCATGTGTGCATCATTTTGCTTGTGTAAATGGTCGTGTTCCTTTCATTGTGTGAGGTTGCATCAGACTGGTCATGTGGAGATGCGAGGGCGATCATTTTTGTCAAAAGCTGAATAATCCGGTTGCCAATCTTGAGGTCCAGATTCAACACTACAATACAAGTAAAACTTGTTCAACGATAGAGAACTCGTACTCGCTCCTATTTGTACTTATGCTTGTACTTTACACCCACTTCACCCACAAATTATTCTTAAGTTAAAAAGTCGTATTCACACTATGATCTTGCAAGATCATCCCTGCAGTGGAGGGAAGGTCTAGCTACTATACAGAGAAGATAATAAATAGGAGACAACGAGACCCATGCGAATAATAAGCGAGTAACTTGTCTAAACAAGAATAAATAAATACCTACCCCTCAGCTACCTGCATCCAGGAGGTCCTCACGACAGCCTCATGACCCGCTTGAAACGGGACATTCGTGAAGTGGCTGCACGCGCAGGAGATTGGGGTACACCTTGTCCCTCCGAAGTGTGTGAGGAGGGACTATCATCTGATCCTGTGTAGTATGTGGATGAGTAGGCGCTAGTGCCTCCTGTACCTGTACGAGGAGGAGTTCCAGTGGCCTCAATATTTACAGTGGGAGTGGGCACCTGTCCGTTGTTGGCCAGCCAGTCCGGCATGGGTGGTGGAGGGGGAATGTAGTAGAGCGTCTTGCACAGCGGACAAGAGGCGTTTCGATTAGTCATCCAGGGAGTGATGCAGGAAATGTGGAAGACGTGGTTACATTTCAGCGCCCGGATTTCGTCACAGTCCTCCAGTTGCTCAATGCAAATTGCACACGTATCTGGATCCGAGGGTGGCTCCACTCTGTCGGTTCTAGAGTTTGTGGCGGTGAGCGATAAGGCAGACGCACCTGCAGAGTTAGATAACGATACAAATCCCAAACTACCGAGATCCTCTTCCACGATGATGGTGGTGTTGTTGACGGTGTCATTGGCGATGTCATCATGGGTGTCGTCGCTCAGAGCGTCCAGGTTCTTCTCTGTCAAGTTTTGCTCTGTGATTTCCCTCTCCTCCGTCTTTTCGCCCACCATCTTTTCGTTGGTGTAGGTGCCGTTTTTCCAGTCCGCGTAGCGAGTCACAGGGAAGTTGTCGTCCATGAATGCCAAAGAAACCACCTTCTTCTGTCGCTTTCGTCGTCGGGCCCTGGGATGCCCTCCCGTCATTACCATTCCACGTGCAATCATGGGGATCATGGGACCAGGAGACTGGTTCTCGGGATCCGAAAGAGCTTGTCGTTGTCGTCGTCGCCTGTACAGAAAGCGAATGCCCAAAATGATCCAGAGGTTGACGAAGACAATCCCCAGAGCTAGGGCGATGAAGAAGAGATAGTTCTGAGTAGGAGACGTGTTTCGTTGTTGCTGAGAGTTTGGGTTTGTCGTGGGGAAGCCTGGAGGCCCACTTTGAGTTGAAGTAGTCCCGGTAGGGGCTGTCATAGACGTCATTATAGTGCCAAAAGTACTTGCGGTGTTTGTTGGCGACCCCATGAAGGTCAAGGTCGATGCAATATCTGACATGATGAAAGACGGTGTTGATGCAGTGCCTGCGGTATGTATCGCTTTTTGATGTGTCGGTCGTGTGGGGATGTGTTTGTTAAAGGTCCTCTTTTTCCACAAACAGTAAATCAAATCGATTACAGTCTTTGTCTCTCAGAAAGAAGGGTGTTTGGTGCTCCTGGAAACAGTAGTATGTAATAACAGGATCGTACCAGTCGAGTTATGAGATGGACCAAGGGATAAGGCACAAAACGAGCGTGTGTTCGAAAGAGGTCCAGAGCTGTTGGGTCCACAAGGAGATAACTTGTGATGCTGGTGTCCGGAAGATTGTCTTAGACGGCCAGTCTAGAGTCGATGATGAGGGACCCTTCCATCCATGTAAGTGGCTGCATCCCTTTATATCAATCAACATGAACCTGGTACCACCTTGCATAATCCGCCAAGATTTGCATTAGAACTCACATGACCCTCAGCCTCACTGTCATGAACCAAGTATAAAGAAGCTTATCCACACAGCTCGTATCCACCCACCGCTGACGATAATACCGAAGGGGTCGCGTGAGTGTTCCGGGGGCATCCGGCCCCGGCATCTTCTCACACCTGGCAACTCCAGCACGGACGGTGTTTCGGTACCTTACGTTGCTGTGGCCGTCCACCTGCCTCTTTGTCAGAACTTTTTTCCGTCTGACGATTAGCCTTTCCATGTCCTTTACTTGGCACCCGGGGGGAAGATTCATTTAGTCACCGAGAAACGCAAGACCCATGAATTATCAACCCTTACACATTGTGGCAGTGTTGATAGTTCAGGCAGTCGCGGTTGTACTAATGTTCCGTGCCAGCAAATACCAAGACACGCCGAGCACGTATAGTGTATTTCGGCAACAGTAAGCGCGCTGAAGCCCGAAAAGTCAGTCATACAAAGAACTCGAAAGTTGCCACTGTAGCTACGGTCCGACTGTAGGAGGCAACACCCATCACTCTTTTTTTTCTTTTTCAGTTTGCCACTGGCCGTATCAAAAAGGTCAATATCACATCACTGACCAAATTTTAGTCTCATGCACGTTGCACGTTGCACACACCTTGCTATCGGCTTTTCCACCACAAGCGGCGGCAGCACTGTAGTCTAAATAAAAGACACTGACAGACATGGAGCGTCTTTAACGCACCCCTCCGAGCGCAACACCATGGGCGGAGATTTTATAAATCATGTCACAATATACATTTCATACTTAGTGAGAACCAGCTCCTCGAGAAACTCGCTCGAGAACAGACTCGTAAGCAACCTCGGAAAAGTCAGTACCCTGGATCTCAGTGGAGATTCCGGTAAGAGCTCGTCGCAGAGAGTCCTTGGAAGAGGCGTAGATCATCTTGCTTCGGACAGGAGCGGTATCGGGAGACCAGGTGAAGAAGACAAGCTTAGATCGCTTACCCTCACCGCTGGAGATCTCGTACTCGAAATCGTAGACGGCGTATCGGCAGTCGTTCTCGGGCAGCTTGCCGATGAAGGTGTCGTAAGAGTCGGTGGTTCCCTCATCCTCGACGACAATCTCGGTCTTGGCATCGTTAATCTTGTAAATGATGAAGTTAGCCTTCTTGCCGAGCTTGAGCTCGTTGAAAGCCTGGAGGGCAGAGTCGTTAACGGCAACACCGGATCGGGACTGTGTTAGCGATAATCCGGTTCGACGAGGCTGGCGGCTCTTCTTTGAGCACATTATTTTTCTTTTGCTCTGAATGTTTCCGTCCCTTCTCGACCTGCTGTATCGCATGCTACAATGGAGGGCATCTTTCCATCGTGCCATTGTTCTTGTTCTCCAAAGTTAAAGGGCAACACTGTGCTCTTTGTGGTGGTAGAAGCCGCATGTCGAGAGGGTCATATGCCGAGAGGACAAGAGATGGGTGCAAGAAGGTGCAACATGGCGGCAGAAGAAGTGGCTGGGCAAACGTACGATTGGGTGGTACCACAGATAATAGGACACACACGACACTCATGAGCACGTGATGTCTGAGAGAGCGACTTGATTGATGGAACGGCACAAAGACGGACGTCATGACATCATCAAAAGACATTAGCGATCCCTCGAACTGCCACAACCGGGCTGATAGTGCCATCTCTCTGTGATGTTCAGTTTGACCAATGTGGCGTACTCGCAGGTCGTTCTTATCACACCCTAGGTATCGTGAGTCCCAAGTATCAAGCGCCATTAAATCGTCGTTTGTCGTCGTTGTATCAGAAGGATCATCCCGTTGATTCCAGCCAGGCCTTGTCAGAGGTCCAGTTCATCCAATTGCATTGTCGACGGGTCGAATTCTGAGCTCAATCCATGTTGTTTACTCACCATTTTTAATGAATAGGTTGTGTGTAGCTGTGAACTTGGGCGAGGTGTTGCCAGCTGTACGTTACGAGTGCGTATACTTCCGGGTAAGTTGGTGCGGTCACGTGCATAAAAGGGGCGACTCCACACACAACTATAAATAGTGGTGATGTTAAAACAATGGACGAGGGGAGACATGTCACGCACACAACGCACTAAAAAGCGGAGAAATACGCCCTGAAACGGATACCGTGTTTTTTTTATAGTACCCGCTATAGCGCACAACAATGGAAAATATTAGATTTCTATATACATACATGCATTGATAATGTGGTGGCTGATATTTTACTGGAACATCATGTATCCACCCACACCCTTGGATGAGCCCTGTGACAGCCACAAATCAGATGCTTTTCCCCCCAGTAGCTCTCATGACTAGCAGTAATCATAACCTTGTGACTAGCCCCTCTTAGTTGGTGAGGAAGGCAGCGTTTCGGTAGAAACTGGTCATGGGGTTCTCTCCGGTCTTGGTGGTGGTGGCATCAAGATCGGCCCACTGCTCCAAAAACTCCTGATGGGTAGACACCTCAGGAACCCTTCCGCAAACGTGACGAAGAAGCTGGGCAGCAAGCTCAAAGTCGGTGGGGAACAGAATATCAAAGTAGCCCTGCAGAACCATGTGTGTGTTGGTGGTGACCATCTGGTTGTCAAGCACCGTCTGAACCACAGGAGAATTATATCCTGCAAACCGTGAAGTGGTGGTTTCGGGCAGATGTGTGAAATCAGAAGACAGCAGTCTAGCCTGAGGAAAGAATTTCTTGAGAATGTACAGAAACTCGAGGTATCGAGTAGGAATGAACTCGGGATCAGACAACTCAGAGTGGAACGGCCACATGAGGTTTCGGGCCTCCTTGTAGAGTCGTGGGGTGGATAGAGGATGGAATCCGAGTCTGCTATCTGGAGAGTAATCATCAAGGGCTTCAGTTCGGATCTGCAGGAACTTTTTGGTCCAATCATCAAGTTTCTGGGTGTAAACTTCGTGAAAGTCTCCGTTGGCATCAACCAGAACATGACCCTGGTATGGTTGCAATGTTCGATTATCGTACCGAACGATATCGTGGGCAAAGTTATCAAACACCTCGAGGGCAACAAAGAAGCAGGGGTCGTTGACGGGCTCCTTCCAGTCGAAAATGGACTTGTTGATGATCTCAACCTTCGATCGATGGCCGGTCTCAGAGGCCTTTGTATGCAGGGCACTCTGCTGCTTGTGGGCCAGCTGGTCGGAAATCTCAATCACCTTGTATCGGGTTCGTTCGTAAACCTCGGGCTGGGTGTCCCGGATGTAGTCGAGAATGTTGGTCATCAATGTACCGTTACCACCTCCCATTTCGTAGATGATCAAATCCTTGTAAGGATACAGCGAGAGCTTGTAGTTTACCAGCAGGTACCGTGCCAGAGCCTCTCCATAGTAAGGCTTGAACAGCTCGGTGGGAGTATGCCACAGCTGCTTTGAGGCGCCTCTTGAGGTGAAGTCCTTATCCTGGGCGGGGAAGGTGCCAGAATGGCTTGTGTCTTTTGTCTTACCCGTCAAAGTAGGGCTGTTAGCTGCGTACTTGGAGTACTCCCCAGTCCACGTGTTGAGAAAGTCGTCCACGTCGTTGATATTCGTGTAATCGAACGGTTTGTCGGTGGTGAAAATCTCCACATTCCGGGAGAAGTAGCCGTAGTAAGGGTTGTAAAGCGAGTCGTCCATGAAGTCCTTCGCGGTCATCCGGACTCCTCGGGGACGCTTGGAGCTCTTGGCCAGCTTCTTGGACGTCATCAACGGGTATTTGCCGAAGGACTCCGCATTGTCCTCCATTCGGTACACGTAGGTTGTGGGTCGCACCGAGTAGTCGTGCACGAATGGCGCCTTCTTGTCAGAAATGCCGGAATCAGGTGCTGCTGATGGCTCACCCTTGGGGTTGGGCAGCGACTTCTTAGAGAGCGTTCGGGCGAAGATTGAGTAGCTTCGCGCTGCAAGGGGCCGCATTCGGCCCAGACGGGTGGGCAATCGGTTCATTGTCGTGCTGCTGGCTGATTTGGCCCTGGTCCACCTGCTGCAGAATAAATTATCACACCTTTATGCTGGTACAGTAACGATAAATAGACGTTGGGTGATTTGTTCATGCAGCAGACGCCAAAAAAGGCTGAAAGCGAACCATAGTAAATTGTTTCATAACACACACCAGCACAACCGGTAACTGCCTGTTCCACAACATGAGTTTGCCGAAAGTTCGTGAGTACGAGAGCTACAAGTGGCACGCACCCACGCACCCACGCACGCGACCGCGACATTAACACAGACATTCTGGGAGCTGGATCAATCGGATCTCTGCTGGCATATAACCTGGCCAAGGCACAGGCCTTCACCCCCGTGCTGATGCTCAGAGACGCTGCTCGTCAGAAGGACTTCAAGAAGCGAGGCTCGACGGTCTACTTCTGCGGAAACGACACGCCCCTATCACAGTTTGGCATTCGCCACAATTACAACACCGAGCCGTTGCTGACTGGAGAAGGTATTCAGATCGAAACCATGACGCCAGAGCAGATCAAGGAGCCTCTCAGCCACATTATTGTCACAACCAAGGCCCAGAGCACGCTCAGTGCGCTTTTCAACTACAGACACGCCATCGACTGTAACACTGCGATGCTGTTTCTCCAGAATGGACTGGGACTGAGGGAGGAGATGGAAAGAAAGGTCTGGCTGAATGAGGATGAGAAACCCCATACATTTTTCGGAGTCACTACACACGGAGCTCACAGATTACCATCACCATTCTACGAGTACAGACACGCCGGACAGGGCCAAATTGACTTGGCTGTGGCACCTGGCACCATGCTGGAGGAGAACCCATTCCAAGAGATTCTGCAGTCGTCCCCTACCCTGGGGTGCCAGAATACCATGCCCTACCCCGAGCTGCTGCTGAAGCAGTCCCAGAAATTGGTTGTGAACGCCTGTGTTAACCCTCTCACTGCCCTCATGGACTGCAACAATGGCCAGCTGCTGGACAGCTATGCTACCGGTACCATCATCAACACAGTGGTGTTCGAGTCAAGTGTCATCCTTCGGGAATACCTGCTTGATACCATTGGGCATCAGATTAACCCTGCATTGATTTCATCTGCTCTCAAGCCTCAGAGACTGAACGAGCTCGTCACTAAGGTCTTGGAGTTAACCCATGACAACTCTTCATCCATGAGAGAAGACGTGCGAAACAACAGAGTCACAGAAATCAGATACATCAACAAATTTCTCATGGACATTGGCAACAAGTACAAGAAGCCTGTCACCGCCAACCTCATGTTGTACAATCTGATGACTGCCCAGCAGGATTTCAACAAGTTTTAACAGTCTCCTTTGTATATAGCTATTGCATGGAAGTAAACAAGTAGCCTACGGGGTTGTGTGCTCGCAAAGAGGGTGTATTCAAGGCAACGTGCCCTTAAATAGAATCTCATCATACAGATGTCAAACACATCAATCAATTATTCGGTCGCTACCTCATGAGGTCGTTTCTAGTTTTGGTTTCAAATTTTCTTCAGCACCAAGGGAAGTCTCTTCAAACGAAGTAGTTCCAGCAAGAGCTTCGATCTCTTCAGGACTATGATAGATGCCCATTCCAGCCTCAAAGGCGTCAGAGTCTGTGTCTCCCTTGGTGCGGGGGATGGCGTTCTCTTCGTCTGTGTGGGTCTGAGCGTTATCCACCAGGCGGACATCGATGACAGGAAGAGTGAGGGTCACGATGGAAAATACCGATAGTCGTGTATCATATGTTCATTACACTATTTCGAGCTAGCTAGCTAGTGGGTGCAAGTCATAGGCCTCTAAGTGGCCCGGACAATTGATGCCAAGTCCGCCAGTAGCGACTTAATAATCCTCAACCGACTCTGATGCAAAATTTCCACGTGGGATCGTCTTTTGGCTGAGGACGCCAAAATGGCCTCAGTTTCCTCGGCCGATGTGGTCAGAATGTCTCTCAGACCTGCCTTCATGGTGTTCTGGAAGCGCTGAGTGCCTAGTTTTCCATTGACAAAGAGTTGCAGTAGTCGTGCATTGGCAGGCTCGGCTGACTGTAAAAAGTGGATGGCTGCAAACGCAACCTGCGTGCGGAACGAGATCGAGTCAGGCAGCAGAGTGTATTCGCCATAGTAGCCCAGGTCTGTGAGAACAGTCTCATGCTGCTTTGTCAAGAAAGTGGTCTCCAATGCTTCACTGATGTCGACATCATCCCATGGGTTCTCAGGAACGGTAAAACCATACTCACAGAGAAGCACTGAGTTCGATCGCGGCCCATAGCACAGAAAAATTTCTTCGTCCGCCGTATATCCTCTTTGACCACAAAGAATCTCAAAACCCATGGAGCTAGTCTTGAGTTGGCAGTGAGCGGGTCCAGATTCCACCGAGTGATTGATTAGATCAACATACGGCGCCAACGTAATGTTATCAGGCACTTCCTGCGCGTCTTTTTTACCTGTAGTCAACGTCAGATCAAAGTATAGGCAACGAGAGTTGACACAGAGCCATGCCCAGAGATAAGCGTCTCTCGGATCTGAGTCGTACTTGTCCACAAACGTCTTGGTCTTATCGTAGTCCGCCTCGAACGTTTCCAAAGTCTTCTTGAGCACCGCAATGCCCTCTGGAGTCAGGGAATCTTGGTCTTCCTTTGACCATTGCAACGGCACGTCCAGAAAGCCCTCTTTTCTATCTGGCAAGAGTTCCATAAAGGCCTTCCAGTCACTTTTAGCACCCAAGCTCTGCTGAATCACTAGGAATAGAGCCAACACCTGGTGTGCTGACATGCTACGGTACTCTGCTTCTGACAGGTGACCGCCCTCTACCATTGCACTGTGGATAGAAGAGTAATTGAGCAGCTGGCGAAGCTTTAGATGAATCAGACGCTCATTGGGGTATACTCGATCGTTAACCACCAGACCTCTACCTCGGCCCGGCAGTTCTCGGATCTCCAGCTTGGGGGAGATGTATCCACCGTTGGAGGTGATCCACTCTATTAACTGGACGTGGTTGTCTTCCATCGGGTCGATATGTGTGCGTCTTTTGGGAATGTGATATCACGATGTTACTGTACAAGTGAAATTAGCTAAATTGTGGCCTGCATTATCTGCGAGAAATATTTCCACATGCTTTATCCAATAAGCTCCCTGAGCTGAACTCAATCCAAGATGGGGAATAATGGTGATGCGAGTTGACGTGATGAGAACAGCCTGTGACATGATCTTGAGCCGGATTCTGATTAGATCGCAGAGATCGCATAGATGTCTATGATGGACTTTCTAGGCTTACCAGTGTGGGGAGGGGGGGCTGGGATCCCGCTCGACTCGTGTTAGTTGAGGATTTGCATGGTACACACAACCTGAGATGGCCATCAATTCTGTACAAACTTGTAGGCCGCTGGAGCGATGATATCATGTAGTCTACACCCCTCAAGGGCAGACTTCACGTGGGGTTCCTTACCCGTCAAGCTTCGGTATGCTTGTAGTCAATTGCTTGTCAGTATCCACTGGAATGCCCCTTTACTGGTCTTCCCGCAGCCCAGGCCTCTCCTTTCAACGAGCCGTCAGCCTGTTCCAGTAAATGAGAGAGGGACTTTCATCTGGCTTGGGGCGGTGTGGTTGAGCACCTCAACCTCACACCCACCTAAGAAATATTTTAGTAAAAAAAATCACTAATCCGTTATTGAGGAGGCAGAGTATTTTGTGGCTGTCAAATCATCCATTCAGTGTCTGTAGCCAAAATAAACCGTTGATTACTGGTACAGCACATACCCCCTGGTACCGGTACAAGTAGCGATGTTTCAAGCGACTAAACCCGACCATTAAGGTTTTGCTTGGAGTCATTTGCAAAAGAGTATGTAGCCCTCTCCAGCTGAGACAGAGACCATCCACAGGGTCGCAATCTATGAAAAATTAAGAATTTTAAAAGCAGACACGAATCAACTGGTGGCAATCTCAGCATCCAAGGTGACCTGTTCATTTCTATAGCTCCCCTAAATAACCCTCAATTGCGTGTCTCGAATCACCATCACCAACCGCACCCCAGTCCCAACATCAGAGTTTATATCTTCAGCAATCAAGCCTTACCGCTAGCAACAATGTCGCGGCCATTGAATGTGAGAACAGACCTGGTGAAAAGAATTCCATTGTGAAATTCTCGTGCCCCATTCCCCTTCCACTTACTAACACAGAATGAAGATGTGAGTTATCGACACTGCGCTTGAACAAGAGGCACCCAGCAACCGCCTACAAGATCATACCGAGCAACCATACTAACAGAACAGTCATTGCTGACTGCCACCTTGGCAGGCGTTACAGCAGGACTCGTCCAGTCCTCTCTAACTTGTGAGTATGAGGTGAATTGATGTTACTCCCCGACGACCCCCTTCCCCCCCCCC